>JASANE010028364.1:0-38940 GCA_030248225.1 Trileptium ribeirensis
GATTTACCGAAAATGTCCCGAGTACTTTTCGGTAGGGAATTTTTCGGGCTTTCGAACGAGCTCGAAACATCACAAATCGCTGTAGGAATTCCTGAGATATTCTAGGGACAAGCGCGTAAACATCCAATTAACAGCCAATACTTACGCTAGGTTTGGCTGGAGACCATGGTTCCGAGTGGACCTAATCTAGGCTTATATGGAAATATAGTTATGCATCTATATGTGTACTGCTTGATCTTCGTGACTCGCTGTGTCTATTTGTCCGCCCCGCCGTATCAAAACCCTCCTTTTATAGCATCTTTCGAAGCCCAAATTTGCCTGACCACCATGCCAACAACTGGCTTCCCTGGTTACCATCGGACCAGTGTTTCTGAGTACGCGTGTTTTCAAGTAATCCGCCTATTTAGACATCCGACGGGGTCAAGCGGGTCTCGATCCGACCCGTCGTTCCGCCGCTAGATCACTCATTTCCCCTGTTTTATACCGTACCACGGAAATTCAACATAAAATTCCGCTTGTTCTGTACCAACTCCGTATTTGACCCCCGGCCCTAAACGTGCTCATGCGACCCCTCATTTTATTTGTCTGCCCCTGGCGAGCACCACGATATCCGGCGGGTCTTTGTCCGACTTCGCGTTAGCCCTTTATGACCGAAAAGGTGCCCCTCCAATTTGGCATACCGACTGCAAATGGGTACAGACCGACCGAAAATTTGACCCCAACTCAAAAGTAGGCATAATGCCCCTCATTGCATTCGCCGCGTCGAGACATCTTCAAAGATGCCCGGCGGGTCTCCCTCCGTCGCCCCGTTAACCCGGGACGGCCGAAAATGCGCCCCCACTTTTTGCCGACACTCTCTTTAACAGTCTTTAACAGTCGTGATTTTAGTGCCCCTCTACCCGCTGCCGTTAAGGCAGGGAAAACACCCCTCGTTTGAATCGCCTTTCCAAGGCGAGTTCAACGATGCCCGGCGGGCGTCGCTCCGCCCAACCGTTAGAGCGGGAGAGCCCGCCGAAACCCTGTATACTAATACATGTCGGAACCCAAAATTGGGTCCCGACCCGCCACTGTGACTAACCCCCTCGTGTTTGGTATCGTTCGGCCCCGTTCTTCGTCCTGGGACCGAAATTCACCCCAGCCCCTCGAAATTCCCTCGGGAACCCCCTGTCCCGACTTCCTTCCCATGCCCTTCCTTTTCCGTCTTCTTTTTCTTTTTCACTCTCTCTAACCGACTTCTTTGGTCGGTTGTCGTCGCTGCTGTCGCCATGTGTGTGTGTATGTTGTTGTTGTTGTGATTGCTGTGTTGTTGTTGTTGTTGTTGTTGTTGTGGTTCTGCGTGTTTCTAGTGTGAACTTGAGCGACCTTTCTGTCGCTCAGGTCGCCTGTGTGTCTCATGTGTAATGTGTGCTCATGAGTAGTGTATGTGTATGTATATGTGTGGATATCTGTATACAAAACATATATGTATATATATAGTATGTAGGACAATACAAAAAACAGGACATGTAGGGACAGGACGTACAAAATTCTGTTAAATTTGTGAGTTTTACGGACGGACTGGACTAGGACGACTAGGGATGATGGGGGGTAGGTTTAGGGCCCTCCCACGAGCTCCGGGAGTTCCTGAATAGGACCCCGGATAGTTCAGAGGATACGTAGGAATGTGCTGCGTCCCAGGTCGCGAAATCAGCTCATTCCCATCTTAGGTCCCCCCTTTCGGGACGTCTAAAGACGTCCTGTCGGGATATTTGAAAAGCCATTAGCGTGGAATGCTAGGAATGTTTGGCTTTATCTTGTAAGCCAACATATAAACGTGCAATGTTAGCACGTTTATCCATGGATAGGGTGGTAAAATTTAGCCCCAGATGGCCTCCAAATAAGCTTAATTAAGTGATGGATGAGGCAGCTAACTCGCTAAATAGCAGAAATTTGGCTTTAAATCGGCGAGTTAGCTGAGAGAAATTTGATGGATGAGAACCACAAGACCTATCTGAGGACAGATTTCCAGCTTAATCCAAGCATTTTATATGGAAAGAAAATTCAAAATTTGAAAGTTGACGGGTGACCCAACCATTTTTGTAGAACAGTTGGGGTTTTAACAGTCGATTTAGGATTAAGTAATGAGCTTAAGCGATCTGAGTAATGATCTTCAGATATATTCTTGACATAACTTTTGGAGGTTACATCAGAATTTAAGCTAAAAAGCACAGATGGTCGACCTCCGAGTATTCGGAGGGTTCAAGTTTGATGTCGGCGATTTCGATTGAAGCCGACTCTCTCTAAAGGGGACCCAGGGTTTACGATAGCTGTCAAAAATAAAATTTGGGGAATTTTTCGATTGGGCGCCCGGGTTTGACCTCGAAAAAGTGGGCGTCAAAAGAACAACGCCGATTGGATGGCGACAAAATCGCCATGCTTCAATATAGCAGAAAATTTTGAAGCGACGACTATCGCGTCGTCTCTTCGAATCAGTTCGACTTCGGCAGCGCGGAGTTCGGTCGACTCTACTGACCGGCTCCGACGCTTACGTTTTATTGTAGTTGTTTCGCAGCATTTTCGACTTTCCCGTGCTTTCTTATTTCTGTTTTTGGTTCGCGTGTGGAATGGACTTCGATCGTTGGAGGACCCGCGCTGACATTTTCGTCTCGCGGAAGGGGACCAGCCATTGCTGTCCCGGATCAAAGGTTGTAAGTCAGGAAGAGAACTGAATGAATGGGGGTTTATTTTCCCCAGAGCAAAATGTAACAGACCGTTGAAATTTGAACAATTGTCGCATAATTTCACCTCCGATAGCTTGACCAGACGCCCGTTAGAGGACGTCATGTTTTTCATGTCATCTGAGTACACTTTTACCTGTTCCTTGACTAGCCTCCTCGAGTCGAGTTCTGTTTAGGCATCGCGATCGAACGCACGGGGGGGTGTTAGGTTGTGAACACCAAAGCCGAAGTAGTTCTGATTCCCCGTGGTCATAGGTAAGGCAAATCAAAATGGACGCTTCTCGTCCACGTGCTTTTACATGACTTATTACTCTTGAGTTAGGGCAGTCGAATTTTCCTGAGCTGACCACGGTAAAATTTTACCACGAAATCATAGGGATTCGCTTATTCGCTTGTTTCTGACTATGCTTATGGTTTACAAAATTACAGTTTAGTAGACCGTTCGATGCTCATGCCGCTGCTTGAGCTCGGACTGACGTTGCAGTTAGGGACGGAGGATTAGCCTCTGTCGGGCCTTAGAAAGCCCTAAAATTTCTTTTGTCAGTTGAGTTAAGAAAACTTGGGAAAATACAAAAGACTAAACAAATTCTAAGGGATTTCAGCTTGAGCATAAGGTGTTGGCACTCCGCAAGGAGCGATATTATTACAATCTTCACACGATCTTGGCCAGTGTTTGATTTGTTTTCCAACAGGACAGTTGATACCAGCTTTACATAAGGATCAGCTACCGACGTCACGAGCCCTTGACGGCCCCGCAGGACTAAACTTACTAGGCGCTTGTAAGAAACATCGCCTCACCAGGTTTGCTTCGAAATTGTCTCCGTTCAACTATTAAGTCTACCGATGTTCACCGTAGCATGCAGCCGTGGCTAAGCTCGGCAATTGTGAATGGTAAAGCTCCCTGTACTAAAATGAACCGACCGCATCGTGGGAGATCAGAATCCACCACCGTGCCCGCTTCTAAAAGCTCGGCACTATGCCCCGCCCTTAAACAGAAAAATGGGTTAGAACATCCTCTTTTCAATAAAGGAAAAATCGCGACCTCTCGCGAACCATTTTGATCCCAAACCGAGTAAGTGCAAAACCCCGTTTTCTTTTTGGAGCGACTTGATCGCTGAGTTTGAGTTTTTCTATTTTAGCTCGGTTTGCCCGTTAGGCTATGTACTATGTATGCCCTTGCTTGGATTTTAACTGTATTCTCTCTCCTTTTTCAGTTTCCCTTACTAGGTTTTGATCCTGCACGGGGAATTTAAGCCCGCTGCAGAAATTTCGGTTTTAACCACTCGACCATCGAGGTCTGAGTGAAATTTATAAAATTTTAGTGATAACTCGGCTGCACAATTTCGACAGTGCAGTCGAGTCACTGTACAACGACAACGTGTACAGTACTATAAGGCAATAGGATAAGTTAGGGAGAGTGGACACAAAAGACGAAAACAACAGCAAAGGAAACAAAAGAAACAAAAGAAACCAAGCGAGGAGAGAGGAAAAAGGAAGAAACCAAAGAAACAACGACCAAAAAGGGGGACGCAGATGCGTCCGAAGACGAAACGCCCTCTGTTCCCGACCCCAAGGCGAAACGCACCCCAGAGTGCAAACCCAGGCCCGATTATAGTCTAGGCACGATCAACGACTCGAAAATGCTGGAATGGCTACGTTGGTCGCCTCGGTCATTGTCCCAGGACGACGACGGCTCGCGCAATCGTCTGTGTCGGTAGTTGAAAAGTCACTATAAGGATAATCCTCATGAGCGATCAAAACTGTGTCCTAGGCGAGTATAACTTAGCTCACTTAACACAATCCCCGTTTTGGACTGCCGGAGATACCAAGACGAAGTCATAGTAAATTATTGCACAACCTGTCCTAAGGACGAATCGCTAGGAGAAACTCGGTAGGTCTGCGAGTTAGGATTTACTGGGCTCCGACGGCACACCGGACAAGGTTTATGTTATTGGACGCCCGCATAGGCACCGCGCTCATGGTTTGATGATTGTCAATACCCAATTGTTTGTACCATAAGTAATTATTGATTTTTCGCCATGTTTCAACTTGTACATTGGACGATTTTATTAATGCAACCATGCCCCGCTTTTGTTGAAGGTCCATACCTTTCCGCGTACCCCGACTAACGCTACCCTTTGACTGAGGTTACAAGGTAAAGGAAACGAGCCCACACTTTTTTCCGCTCGGTCCCCTAAGTGTAGGGAATGCCCCGCGTGATTTAGAGCGAACTTCGAAGCACGCCAGAACACACAGCCCGAGTTAGAGCGGACTTAGTTGAGCGTCTCGGGTATAGATTCTGGTCCGGTAATTTTTCCGGGAACGTATTCGCTCACACCGCCTCGCTCCCTGACTAGACGCGGACAAGGGGATGGACGTCTTTAACTGCTTCCAGGTTTTCTGTTTTATGACACTTTAACTGCTCATAGTTATCCTGTATTGTATATACTTATCTTGAAATAAAAAACGTTGAAAATCACCTCAGCGTCCATTGTTGTTTGAACCCAGGCGTGATAAGTACGTCCGAACGGACGGGCCAACCCTGCGTGTCACGGCTTGACGAAGGGAATATTCCAAGCCCTGACACGTGCGGTTCGCCCCAAATATTTGTACTCTTAAATAACGGAACTAGATTATAGCGAGAATGATCTGTCGAATATTCTACCGAACCCATTCGCAAAATCCGTACACGCAGCACAAGATAAAATTTACTAGAAAAAACATCGTCTCCGGATACGAACCCAATCAGCTTATTAAGATGCGAATCAAGTAGTCCGACGTTAAACTCTCAGGGACTGTCGGAACCCTGTGGGGGCCATATGGCTACAACGGATTAAGTGTTCTGCTGAGGATAAACTAGGTGAAACTCAAAATTTAAATAGTAAAGCTAAATTATCACGCATTTCACTTTAAATCACGCTAGATAAAACAACTTCCATTAGACTAGGACAGGGAATATTGGTTCGACATTATGGCCTGTGAGCAGGTTTCGGTGTCAACCTCCCTGGGGGACCTCAGCAATCATGCCAAGATACTAGACACGTGCGCAACCAATCGGGCGGGGTCCGAACACACCCCGTGAAGCGCGCCTGCGGCCTGCTAAGCTCCGTAACTTCTTGGGTCTGACCAAGGAAAGTGACTAAGAAAGAAAACTTAGGGTCCGCCCTTGAGGTTATGATAGCCGGGGTCGTATGGGCATGGTGTTAGGAAGTTGCGCCATGCAGCTGCGTCACCGTTATTACAATATATACTGCAAAGCATCTCTCACGTCTTCATCTATTTAATATTGATACAAAGGTCGCGCCGTTGGAGACAGAACCTGCGCTGTGATTCCTTTCTTAAATGCCAATGCACCGTAATTGGACAAATATAAAGTCTCTGGTTGGTTATTAAGTTCATACGACAGTATATAAGCATTGGCTACTGAAATAAATGCGATATTTATTGAAAAATGTATATAAAAGAAAATTAGCATGGAAAAAGAAGCAAAACATAATGTATTTTTAATTAACTTGCTAAGATACGCATACTTGGTAACTATCGAAGCTCAGACTCACAAAAGTATAATGGCATACCCAGCATTTATCTAAAGGCGATTAAATTGGGATTTTGCGGGCGAGCAATTGAGCACATAATATAACATTAAGATTGTTCAGACCGGTTCAATGGTTCAATGATTCCATCTTCAACTCAAAACTTAACAACCTATTGTAACAATAGTATTGTTCATTGATAACGTTTAAAATTGTCGATTTCCGCATTATAATTTCCAGTGTTGTTACACTTACTCTTAACTGGTGTCAAACTTACAGCCCTGCAAGTAATGCTGGAAGTGCATTAACACAATAGAGTATGTGGTTTAACTCAACATTTGATCCAACAGTCGAGTTATTTACTTTATGATATGGCGTGCCATGTGTGACATGAGTGGTACTAAACATACATGCCTGCGGGTATCACAGGTAAACAGACCGGTGCATGGAGTAGGATGGTGGTGGATAACCAACAAGGGGTGTAATACCTAAGTTTTTGGTTTTTCTTGGAGGGAAGCTGGCTTTATGGGTAACCACTAACCAACTCCCGTCCCATATATATCTGTCGGCATGTGTGCCTGGCCTATGTCTGCCTATGCTCGATACAGATTTCATGGCTCTAATCAGTACCGCGCCTATTTTAATTTTATCATCGGGCGAGAGTTCTTTATGCTGTGGAGGAGGAAAGCTATGCTTATGCAAAGATTATAAATTTAGTCGATAACATATCTATACCATTTCTACCATATAAATCATACGCATGAAATGTAAATGCTGTTTAAAAGGGTGTAAATAATGTTCAAGGCTATAATATTTTGTTGCAAAACGGTTTTCCAACTATTTTCGACTCCAAAATCCTGAAATAGTTTTTTTTCCATTTTTTCCGGGGGGTAGTAAAAAACGGAAAAAAACAGAAATAACCATTTTTTCCGTTGGTTTTTTTCCGGTGCCCAACCCTGCTGTTACCTAATAGCAGGCGCGGATGCATAAGGTGCTGCCCCTTTGGGTAAATAAAAGGACGAACGGGCAGTCCCCTAACTCCGCCCTTGTTATGACGATGGTGGAAACGCATCTGGCTAATAGCTAGTTAGTTGGGTTCCAAATTAAGACTGCCGCAGTCCTGAACTAATTGGTTGCCAAGCAATTACTTGGTGGAACAGATCGGAATGTAGTTCAACTGCGACTCCCTAGTTTGTAGCTGGCCGTTGCTGTTGCAATGTCTATTGTGTCAGTATGTGGTATACTATTTCGTTCACTGCCGCTGTGTCCCTGTTGGGTTCGGCCAGCTCATTTTTTTGTATTTTAATACGAATACATATAATTAAATAATGCAATTTTATTATATTTACTAATTATAATATAGCGCATTTTATAAGCATATTAAAGCTATTTGTGTCAAAATTGAATAAATTGGGGAGCCAAAGCCGGTCTTAAACTATATATACACCCAATAGGGGCCACTAAAGGGCTTCCTATAAAATAGAATTTTTTCCCTGACGCATGCCGTATAAAAACACCTAGAATACAACCTGCTGCGAGGTCAAACTTTTCAAATTTGCAACCGTTATACTCCCAGAGGGAGAGACAGTCCCTCACATATTCTGAATTTTGTCAATTCTAGTGTTTGAATTTGTCTCCAGGTGATTTCAGAAAATGAATTATACATTAAGGGCGGCCCCACGATGGCAGACGGGGCTTGCACGCACAGCATCGGTCTAAGGGTCCAGTTATATCAAGGTTTGAGGGCATTCACAATAGTTTCAATGGCCACCCACGCCATAGTGTGGAGGGCGTCACTCACAGGCCAGCGCCGGCCATAGGTTTGGTACGGAGGTAGGGTGGCATTTTGTTTTATGTTGAATGCGATAAACTATTTAAGTATAAACAGCATCCATGTTTGATTACTCTTGGTCAATAGGTTTCTCAATGAAGGCCAAAATTAAAGTCAGATTGGGGCGGAAGAATAAATACCGCTTTATATATTCACAAGCGATTGACGATTATTTAACCGTCTGCAAGCTCACGAAATCACAGTTATGTAAATAGAGTTGGGCAAATCCCGGCACAGTTCCTCGCCGAAACATTCGATGAATACATTGGTAGAGTGAATATGTTTATGTAATGTATTAGAAATGGGATGATCAAATATTGAACGCAATATTACAATTAATAGTTCAGACCTTTGCTTTTAAATTTATTTTTCTCATAAACTTTGAGAAGCTGAGCTCCTTTAAATCATTTGTGTAACGTATTTTGCTAGCAAACGCATATTCTCATAAACGAACACGCAATACAATGCATTCTTGTTCTGGGAGAAAGCAGACAACGTAAAAGCAATGCAAGACGTATGCATTGCGCTTGTAATAAGAACAGCACACTAAACTGAAAGAAATACACATCACCATACCAGTTCTTAAAATTTTGCATTGTATTATATAGGTTGCATAAACAGCGTTTCGTCAATTATGCGCAAAGAAACAATCGTTCCAGGAGCCAAAGAGTTTGCTATATTATTTACAGACATTAAATTCTGTGAATTTTTACTCAATCAAATCTGTTTGCTTTAGCCTCAGCAATCTTAATGGCTTCTCTTCACTGCAATAAACAAACAATAATGTTATTAGCTACGTGGCTGGTCGGACGTTTTTCGCTGCACGTTTGCGCAGAAAAGATTACAAACGAGACATACAAAAGCTATTTATAATTTTTACAGGGGTATTGTGTTAATGACAATATAGACGTTTTGACGATCTTTTATATTGGTCCAGTGCCAATTAGGAATACAAATTTGCGTACACATTTCTTTTAATCAAGTTTCAGGAGCAATTATAAGTTTTGCTTTGTGTAACGTCTAATTTTGATTTGATACTGTTGTAAAATAGTAACGGCACGGCTGCGGAATGTCGACATTTTTCCTATTTCTGTGGTTAAGGTTATTTTTTATTGGGCACTCAAAATTTATATAAACGTTAGTTTTTAGTTTGCCCAAAATGCATTAATATATGCAGATAAATTACACAGGTTATCAGTGAAAAGTTGGGTTTTATGCTAGGCGACTGCAAATATCAGTTCTATCTAACACTGCTATTACCCTTGTGTTTACTCTAGGTAGTAGCAAACATTATTTCAGCGAAATTACAGGTTTTAATCACGTTATTCCTGATCTCAGAGATGAACATGCCCGTTTACTAAGTTATGTTTAGACAAGGGGATGCGTAGCATACGACTCGTACATAGATTGTAAAGAGTTCTATATTATATGAATTACCAACAAATGTACAATATCACACATCAACATTTCGAAATTTATCAAAATAGTTCACAAAGCAATATTAATAGTACTTGCAATATTTAAGTTATATGCAATATAATCCATGAAACTTCGTTGCAACTCATGTAATTCAATAACCGTCCAAGGTATTTGCATAAACTTTTATGTTTTCGGTGCGTTCATAGGTCCGCATTTCCGACTACAACAATATATACATAATCTATGTCTGTCCTGGAGCTGGCGTTAGAAACGCAATGTTTTAGGTTAAATATCGAACCGTTTTTGCCATTATTGTTGGTAGTTAGGTTGTACGTGAACCGATGTAGCTCAAATTTTGGCATTACATGTGACTATAAGTGAAGGTCCCGTGCAAGTAATATCACTGAGATATACGTTCGTACGAGCAAAGGCCTTTAGAGCAAATTTAAAATTTAGCAATACATGTGTCTAGCTATAATTAATGTAATGTTACCAACCCAGCAGTCTCGGCGCAGCATCTGATTATTTTATAATGGTATATGTATCGGTGTGTGAAATAACGTCACCAGGATTTCAAAACCTAGGAAGGACAATTTACGGGCTAAAGAAAGAACTTTCTGTATAAATACACTAAATTAGAGTTAGAAAAGGTATTGAAGCTGTGCAACATCTTCATAGAGCTGGGCCCGTATACATTTATTAAAAGACTGGATGTTTACATACTATATATGTTTTTATGTGAGGGTTGTTGCTGCAACACTTTTTACAGCGACAATGCAACCAGCAATTGTCATTACAGTGTATACAAAGTATGGATCAACATTAGCATGCTCAGCCGTTATTTTTTGTGCCTGATCTCTGATATAAACTGAGTCTTACAAAAATCAGATGATATTTTTGCAATAGAATATTGCGAAATCGGCAATCCGTAGTTTGAAAGCATATAGTATATAGCACCAGAGTAACAGCGGTCTTGGGTGACATGATTTTGTGTACATTGACCATAATAGCCTAGTGTTTAGGATGTAAGTGCTTAATGTTTAGGTGTGGTTATATAATTCTATGAATTGGCCGTAAATCCTAGAAAAATTATATGCAGCTGTTTTTCAAAACCCAATTCAATTAACGTTTACGGTCGAAGACAGTTTTGGGTTCTGATTATTTACTATGCCCTATGCCATGTGATCCCTCGGTTTTTACGCTTTAACCAGTTGGAGCTGGCACATGCTCAGCAAATAGTGACATCGGACGTTTTGCGCGATGGTACATTGATTATTGTCGAATCTCCGGAAAGTATCCGAAACTGACGGAAATGGCATTCGTAATAATAGAATTTTGTAAATATCGTGTTGCGCCGTTGCGCCTAGAAGTATTTTTGGAGTTATACTTAACTTGTTATGGAAATTGGCTATTGATTTTGAAAAACGTTAAACTAATACGTATAGCTCCATCTCAGCTATGTTTACGAATGTTTACAGTGCTGTTGTGTTTGCATAATAAGTTACGGGGCGAGCCAGACAGGGCGGAACACATAGACAACGGAGCGAAAAAGGACTTGTCAGAACGTCCTACCCCACTACCGACCAACTCAGCCCTAAATGGTTTTTCAACATGTATTTTCCAGCCTGATGCTTAGCTGAGAGGTAAACAAATCTTTCGCCAAAACTAGTTTTCTTGGTTATTTTGTTTACCGAAGATTTTTGTCTTGCGTCAGATGTTACTTTTCTGTTTTTTCTCAAAGCTTTACCATTATATGATTCGCTTGAAAATCGTCATGTAACAGCATACTCACCTGTGTGTATTGCAATCCTTGCGAACAGGGGTTAAAAAGTGCTGCTTGATCAACCGGGAATCGGCTGAATTTTGCTATTGTTTGTAACTTGGGAAGTGAGTGGTAAATTGATTTGGATCAAATTTTCTTAGCGTAATTGGCTTAAAGTGGAATGCTAATAATAATGATAATGATATATCACAATATGCTGTTATAAAGATGAATTTGATTAATCGTTCATGATCTATGTGTGAAGACAGGGTTAATTTTTGCTGCTATATCTACCAAACGTGGACTTTATAGGAAATTTGGTTTTACAATGTATGTACGTTTTAAACATCCTGGCTACACATTGTAAATATTATGCTCTGTACGACAGAATAATTAACCAAAAACATGGTCTCATGGTTAACGTGGAAATCAGGGCCAAATTCTGCTGTCGTATTTTAGAGTCTTCGAGCGGTTTGGTCGATGGAGTTCAAATTTCCGCAGTGTATAATATATGTTTTCGGGGCATATGTTTGCTGTTCACGAAATTCCAATTCATTTATTCTTGGAGAAGATGGGACTAAATATCCATTTCATTCCAGATTCTAAATCAATCATTCCAAAATTGTCTATAGTAAGATTGCAGACAATCGTCAGATTCCACCTGAGAGCGAGCACTACATTTGTTTGCGATCAAGACCTGTGCCTTTAAAATAGTAACGCGCCCTCATACAAGCCAAGGAACAGCGGACATTGTTATGCGTTCTGTAGTGTATCGATACGTTTTTTATGTTTGATTGCATGTGCGTTTTTACTCGCTTGTTTTGCGGGATTTCATAACCAATTCCTATGGAACTCGAGCTCAGTAGTTTACGAACACTGATTGCACTCGTACATATCGGTTTCAATTTGCCGAAGCAGCTCGAGATTATCCAACGGTCACAGTGCATAATAGCAAATTCAAGTCAGACAGTATTAAAATTTTAATCAATATTCAATATGTATATATCAGTGTTAATATTTAAACAATGCTTCTAAAACGGAAACAGCAATATAACCTACGTTAAGAGCCAAAATTTGAAATTTGAAAATTTATCTGTTTCTGTCGATACCTGTTGCAGTTGCGTCGACTTGATATATATAAATTTATACATTATTCCTGTATCTTTATTTCACATCTGTACAGGATTGCTGTTAGCATGAAATGGCTCGATTCAGGTAGCATTGGAAAACTGCTATCATTGTTTTATATGTTCACAGTATTGCTACCTTGATATGGCTCTATTTGCATAGCAATGCGAAAGCTGCTGGCAAGGATCACAGTTCCACAGCATTTTTATTAGCTTGATATGACTCTTTTCGCGAGGCAATAGGAAAGCTGCTACGATTGGTCTACAACTCGACAGTATTGCAATCAACTAGGTATACCTCTATTCACGAGGCAATGCGAAAGCTGGTAGCATAGGGCAACGTTTCCACAGTTTTGCTATTAGCTTGATATGGCTCCATTTGTTAAGCAATGGAAAAACTCCTAGGATAGGTCCACATTTCCATAATGTTGTTATTAGCTTGATACGGATCTAATCGCGAAGCAATAAAAAAACTGTTAGGATAGGTCCACATGCACATCTCCATAGTATAGCTATTAGTTTGGTACGGCTCTAATCGCGAAGCAATGGGAACATTGCCAGTTTATGGGGCCACATTTCGATGGTTTTGCTAATAGGTTGATATAGCTCCATTCGCCAAGCAATGGGAAAGCTGCTAGCAAGGTTCACAGACCCGAAGTGTTGCCACTAGTTTAATACGGCTATATTCGCAACATAATGGGAAAGCTGCTGCTTAGGTCCATTGCAGTTTACTTACAGCTCCAATCTCGAGCCAATGGGAAATCTGCATAAGTGTAAAATTATGTAACATATCTGATATCATTTATCAGCTTTTTTATTAAAATTTGTTGCCTATATGCCCCTAGTAACTACAATTCCAACTAATTAATGTTTTTATCCATGGTGATATATTATTAATTTGCTTACAAAACATACTAAAAATGTCAGGGTTACTATGTTTTATGTAGTACTAATTGATATAGGCACACCATTTATGCTGCCCACTCACATACTAAAGCCGAACACTTTATTAACCATAAGTTTTTGTGTCTGCGGAATAATAATGTAGGTTTAACCCCAACTTTATTTGAACTTCTCAAGGGTTCCTTCGCATAACACTAAGGTTTCGTTTCATGATGCATCCTGAAGGTATGTTCTCTGAAATCACATTCTCAAGGTTTACCTACTGTCAGGAGCAAAGTTGCTGCCAACATATCATCGATCACTTGGTATACCAAATTCGCTGCTTTTGCTGACTAAACCATCCGGACTGCATCGTCGCAATGCGAATATGAAAACATTACATTCGGAACGTTACATATTTGACAATGTTTGGCTCTTTCCTGCATCCCTACCAGCCCCAAATTGATCAATTTGGAAGATTCATCAACAATTTCGGAACCAGTTGACTCAGGCCGACGGGCGGTTCAGGAAATGTCGAGTTATACCTCATTCAATATTTTTCCGTTTCGAAAAATTTTTTCTAGATAAATGTATACTTTTATATTTAATTATTGCATTAATATTTTCAACAGTTCAATTTTGTAACAACCAGCTGAATTGGGGCATGGGTTAGGAGCTAATGCCATTTATGTTAAAGCCTAACGTTTATGAATCTAAGAATAAAAGCCTTTAGAGTTAGCCTTGAGCTACAACGCTAGCCACGGATTGATTTAGGTGATTTTTGATCTTTCGCCATTCAACTAACTGGCGAATGCGGTTCCACGATACATAAATTTATACAGCTATTGAGAAAAGATTTTTGAAAATTTTCCGACGTCCAATTTTAACCAAAAATATCGAAAAAAGATTGTGTCAAAAGTGGCCGATATGAATATTTTTAACTTAATATTGTTAATATTGTTTCTTAAATATTGATAATGTCATTGTTAAGCTGGGTCGAATGGTTGCAAAATCGTTGACGTATCATCAAAATTGGCCTATTTCGTACTGGCGTGTATAACAGACAAGACAGAACAAGATTTCATACGATTTTAGGTAAAGGGTTCAGTGAAAATTAACAAAAGGGAGATAGCTTCATTAGCTTAATTGGCTGCAGGACCATGAGCTTCCAAATATTATAAATGCTGCGTCGCTCACAATATAGATGCCCCAAGCCCTTCTGAAGTGAGTGAAATCTTATAGATTATGTACGAACAACTTCGTGTTTTGGACGGTTGCGGATTTTCTAGACGATTGTGTCAGACTGCGACTCCATGTTAGTCTAAGGTTTGCATAAGAACCTAAATGAAGTCTAAGACTTTGGATTGAGTTTAGTATATGACACTGCCACTTTACCGTCATATCTACATTACTGTGCCAATCGCGAATGTGAATATATATGTAATTAAAACAGTTTGGAACCAAATTTCGTGCATTGCTTTCATCATAAGAAAATTCAGTACCGATTTGCACCTTTTGGCTATGATGTATCGCTTTCATTAGTTGTTCATTCTAGGTTTCACTTATTTTAGTTTGCAAATTGTTGGAGTAAGTTATTCTTTACACACAGGCATTCAACTGCTTAGTTTAAACACTAAACTCTAACCAAATCCTCAATGCTGTTTACATAGTTTCTCGGAACAAATTTTCACTTTCTTTGCCGTTAATGACTGGTTTGCGTGATAATATGTATATGTATATATGCATATGTATGCATATATGTGTATTATCAGAGGTGCGTAAGATCTGTCCGCATAAAGGTGTAGGCCAGGAGGTAATGAAAAATTTCCCACGTCTCTGTAATTTTCTCATAATATTTTCATATTTTTCCCAATGTTGCCATAATTTTTTGTATTTTGCTAAATTTACTAAAATGTTCTGCGCGCCTTTGGCAGTGTCAGGAAAAATGGATGCGGACCCTCAGGGGAGTGTTCGACACGTAAGGAGCCAACCTCCTACCGCCTTTTGCTACGCACCTTTGAACAAATTATATTTATCTTTATAAGTATACGTATATGCTTTTCCACTGACATTCATCTGACCCTACGGTTGCAGGGTGCCTCCAAGTCAACAATCATTCGCCAATCTTCTCTATTCTTTGCGACCTCAGACAGTATTTTCCTAGAATCATTGCAACAGGAGCGGTAAGAGGCCTGATGGAAATAATGAGCAGCGTCTTTGGTAATCTGTCGCTTCTATGTTGTTAATGCTTCGCATATCGCAGTGGACTTTCGAAACTCCCGACGGAGTTGTAGTAAGAGCCGTATGTTCAATATTTGCTCCACTATACAGCGGCCTACATAAAATACATATTTTTCTTCACATATTATTTCTTCACGAAAAATTTTGAAGCGATTACAAATTATTGCTTCTAAAATCTTGAAGACAAAGTTAAGTAGTGGTATACTTATTTAATTTGGACAAAAATATCTATTCCCGTTTTTATGGAACGGAATCACTATTGCCGTTGGCAAGGAAGGTAGTAACAACTCGCTGGACCAGACATTGCAAATTACGCGGTCGAGAGACCAATCATGTGTTGAATCAGCAGCTTGTATACTTCAGCAAGGGCCGTGCTGTTCTTACTGTCTGAAACCGTTGACACTACTGGGCAGCACGCCATCTCAAAATTTCTTCAAAACAAGGGTGTCTCCTACACACTGTTGTAAAGAGTGTTCCTGCCAGTGTGTGTGGTACATAGGTTCCAAAGTGTTTTGACAATATAACTTGAACGTCGCATTGAAATTCATTATAGCTATGGATTGTCAGAATCATTATTTTAAAGTTTTGAATGCACTAGTTATTTTATCACATGAATTTAAATAATGCTGTCTTAAATCATAAATACTGAACCAGTAATTTATTTGAGGATTTTGGGACAATCTATAAACTCTATGCAATCTACATCATAAAAGCTGAACAGCCCGGCAGTTACATCATTCATTATATACATAATTACATTGTAGTTAACTGTATTATATAATTGTTGGTATATTACGATTTCTTCACATGATTTGTGTTATTTCATCATGTGAATTTAAACAATTGTGTCTTAAATCATAAATACTGAACCAGTAATATATTTGAAGATTTTCGGACAATCTATAAACTCTATGCAATCTACATCATAAAAGCTGAACAGCCCGGCAGTCACATCATTCATTATATACATAATTACATTGTAGTTAACTGTATGATGTAATTGTTGGTATATTATGATTTCTTCTTGGAAGGCATGTAATAGTTGGGGACGATTTTTTGAATTTGACTAAACCTACAAAATGATGTTTTTCGGTTTTAGCAAAAATTATACCATCTTCATTACCGAAATATTTTTAATTCCAGGGTGTAAGAGAGTGGAAAATGCTGTTTGGGCCGTTCAAAATTTGCAGAACCAAGGTACACAAACCGTATCTGTTTCCCTTATAGCCGTCAACAACGATGCCTATATATTTTCAAAGCGGCGTCTTTTGAAACAAGACAGCTGTGGAGAGTTCTAGGAATCAAGCATCTCGAATAAATATGCCTATTGAAACAGAAAAAGAGTGAATAGATTGCTGCTCTGTTGTGCAGGGCAACTTTTGCGCTTAACGTATATTCTATAATAATAAATCTGTGGTTGCAAGAATTATTGTTAAAAGCTATTATTGTTGTGCCTCCTGTTGTTTTACAAAGCACGGCTGCGGTGGTTGTTTAGAGTTCGTAGAGCTCAGCAAATTGGATTGTGCGTACGTAAAAGTTTATGCGGAAACTTGCAGGAATTAACGCATCTTCTCGGGAATAGAAACATTTGAAGTTTTACAATTTGTATGCCGACACTCACCTGAAACTGTTCTTTACGCTACAGACTGTCATATAAACGAAGGAACGCTGCTTTGTGTTGTCTGAGTTTTGCTGATGTACAGTTGTGGCAGATATTCGACGAGCTACTGGATTTGTCGAGATTTTATATTGATTTTATTTTACAGAATGCTCACAGTCCTGCTATTCGATTCATTTGTGGACATTGCGCGTTCAGTGTATCTATATCGTTTATAGGACACGATTAGTTAAATTTTGCAAAGGATGTTTTTAGAACTAAGTGAAATCTTTTAATTCCATCCGTTGAATACGTTTATACTGTCGTTCAAATGGCACATTGACTTGGTCGCCAACTAGTGTAGACATATTCCGTTCGTAGTGTTCCCAACTATTTGCCTGAGTACAGGAATGCATTATATTTTTTGTAATATAAGTTTATTTTTCTTCCTGAAATACTTCTGCAAAATTCTTATGCCTTTGCGAGCTGGAGATGCAGTTTTTTAAACGAAATAGACATCCAGGGAGCTTGTTCATAGAATACAATTTCAACTTGTGTCTCAAAAATGATTTATCAATATTCCATTGTCTCAATCTTTAAAACTATGTAAAATGTTCTATTATTCTTCAGAGATTCACCTTTGCTAAAATAGCCGCGAATATACTATACGTGACCCCACCAATTATCTCATTCTTCAACAACCGATGTTGAATAGAAAACGTTTGTTACGGAAGGAAAATAAGGACTTTGCTTTGATATTTCGCTAACTGAAAATGAGCCATTTCAAATCCAAGTGTTCAAATTACACCTTGTGCTCATACAGAATTTGAAGTTTTTTTTGTATTAAGAAAAATATGGCTTCTTAATTCCTATTGTATTTTAGGATTAGTGTCTGTTTGCGAACAAACTAAAAGTGTAACGGTGACGTCATAAACAGATCAGTTCGGCTTATGTCACCTTTGTGGGCCAGACGTTATATCGCTATACAAAAGAACAGCTTAGAGCTGGGAGTTCGGCTGGGAGCGGCAAACCCACGATTTAGGTTTAGTATATGGCTCATATAGAAACCTTAGTATAAGGGGTAAGGCTTTTAGGTTATCGAGAACGGTGTAGAATGCATTTCGCTTTCGAATCCTGAAATTTATGTATTTAATTTATAGTTTACCTCTTAGTTTCCACAAACACAAGATGCTTAAACCAAATATGACAAATTTTCGTTTCAAAAAATCTGTAATTTTGCTTGAGTTCTCCCGAACACAACAGGGCTTTATTTTAGCCACTCAGCAGTTTGTTCGAGAATATCTTTCCACCGCCTTCCAATTGACGAAAAGAAATGTGGCAATTTTCATACAATATAAAAGAAATGGTTGGCAGGGTCATCTTTACATTACTCGCGTACAAAAGTATTATATAAATTTCACGTTAAAGTTTTCATATCGGTTTTATTCGTGAAATGTGATAACAGTAAATTGCACAATATTCCAAATATTTCAAATGTAATGAATAAACTTACCTTTGTGCGGTGGGAAAAACTAATTGATGTCAGAACATGAGGTGCGTGTATGACAAGTTTCTTCAAGATTCCTGTAATTTTTGTGTATGCTTACTGAAAACAAACAGATCTTGTACTGAAAAAACCAAACCAAATTACATGTTTTATAGAAATTATGTTATGAGATGGTTTTCCCGCTGTGTAGCAGGTGGTTGGAACAATTGGTAGAATAAAAGTTATTCGTTCCGCGGATTGGCCTTTACTGTTTGCAATTGATAAAATATTGAAATTGAATTTCGACACTGGCAAGGTGTTAAAGTAAAAACTACAAAATGTAGCTTTTGGTCAAGGTGAGCAGAGAAAATAATCTAAATCACGACCCGACTATAGAATCAAAAAGATCAAGCGAAATCTGCTGTTTTGGAGCAACAGGCAATATTAAGTGTAATATTTTCAGCTGTAAAATTTTGAAATACCGTTTCCTGAGTTACAATACAAAACTATTGTCAGAAATAGTTTATTAATTAAATTTTTTGGAGCATTGGAGGATACTTTACTGTAGCATAAAGTAACTGTGTTTGTTCGCATAGTCGTGCTCAAGCCAGAACATTTGATGATAATAAAACTCCCAAATTTACAATTTAGAAATAGCCAAATTAGTGGGAAAGTCATAGTAATTTAGCTAATTTCCAAAATATTTTGTACAGATGTGCCAAAAATTTAGTACTCAGCACTATTTGGAATAGTTTTCCCATATTTTAATACAGTTCACAAAATGCACTGCGCAGACAGATTCCAGCGCAGATAAAAACACATGGGTGAAATTTAAAAGCATATCATACACGTTTTCCATATAATTGCAGCGAAATCCGTGATTTAACTTGATAGCGAATTCATTATTTATTTTCAGAAGGCCTAGATAGTATATTGGATTTTAACAGCTTACTTCATCCTTACACCTTTGCTACACTCATTTATACTACAAAATTTGAATGAGTGTTTTCGGAAAATGTCTGCCTCGTATTATAGATATTGAGCTTAGATCAAGTGTGCAAGTATGTATGTTTGAGCCCCTTTAATAAAACAACTTGCCAAAAAGCTGCTATTCTCAAACATGCGACCAAAATAATAATGTCGGTAACCAAAAATTAGTGAAGCTTTTAATATGCCCATAAACACTGGCACTGCTCGAGTACAAAGCGCCTGGTGTGACAAAATCCTAACAATTGTTTTTAGTCCAGAAATCTTGAAAATCTTAAACTAATTTTTACTACATAAATTGTCCAACAATAGACTTTGTCGAAAAGGTATTCAATAAGACCCGGATAAACAATTTAGGCCTAAGTGGAAGAATCAAGTACTTGACTAAATTCGACGAATTCGAATTAGCTTGAAAGGATTAGCTGTTCGCATCTAGGACAGATAGTTGGGAATTACCAAGAGCGACAAAATAGAACGGCCATGTCCCGATTTTGAGTAAACATTGTCTAATTTATTTCGAGGCAATGTCTGAAATGTCTTTGACCTTTACGAAAATTTGGCACAGGTCGCCTAAAGATGAATCTGTTTTAGAACCCAAGAATTTGTATATACTCTTTCTCACGGCGTATTCTTTCAAGATGTGTGGTTTGAATCATATACAATATATTAATTTCAGTTGGTTTATAATTTGCTAATTCTTTTCCGTTCTCGAACGTTCAATCAGCATCATGTGCGACGAAGAAGTTGCTGCTCTCGTTGTTGACAACGGCTCCGGCTTGTGCAAAGCTGGCTTCGCCGGTGATGACGCTCCACGAGCTGTCTTCCCGTCAATTGTCGGCCGCCCACGTCATCAGGTACGGTGTGTGCTTAGTTGGAATGTTCAGTTTTAGAAATATATTTACAAACAAAAATCGCGTAGAGGCTGAATCCTAACGTTGAATGTCAAATTGTCGCAATAGAACTTTAAATACATTGAGTTGCGCCAACGGGTATTGCCGAGTATTTATATATGGCAGTTTTACCGCTTGGTAATCCTTTTTAAAAAGTGGTGCCACAAAAGGGTTGCCAACAGATAGAAACTAAATTTTCTAAAAATACGAATGAGAGGTTGGATATTCTGTAGACAAATCATTCTAGCTAAACAAATATTAACATATTGTGCACTATAACGTAGATCATATTTTGACATTCGCTCTTTCTGAACTCGCAGTACATTGTAATTACTAGATGCAGCGCTGAGATCATTGGGCTGGAACGTTACATTATTTGTCGCTGAGTACGCTTTGGCATGCGCAAAAAATTAAATTGGGATGAGATGGTCAATGTGTTAATCCTAAGCATAGGACTAATTGGAGGAGCTACTACGCCCCAGAAACAAGCTGTTATTGAAAAAGTATACAACGTTATGCTCCTCAGCTTAATTTACTCTAAGTCAATTATTGATTCCGCAAGCTAGCCAATGACATAAGTTTTTACAGATATTTGAAGTTTTGAACGTTTTCTGCGAACAGAAACGGGTGTAACGTATTTAGCAGTTTGAATTGTTTAGCAGAAAAATTTTAATATCGGCTGTGTGTTTAATGAGGCATTGTGGGGAAGGATGTTGTAAACGAGTGATTATTAAATTGTCATATGGCATCCCGTCAATCGATAAGCTCACATATTTTGTGGTAATTCCGCAATTTTATGTGTTAGGTAACCTAAATATGGTTTAATAGTTTAAGATAATAGGATTTATATATAGTCCCGATTTTCAGTGTCATATGTTTGTGTAATTTATTTATAATTTTATGTCGACTAAGTTTTTTTCAATAAATGATTGCAGGAAGCTTAATACAAAAGGAAAGAACTGCCATTTAACATCTATTTATTAATCTCAGTGAAATTTTTATATGTTCACTAGGAGACTTTTCTTTTAGGGTGTCATGGTTGGTATGGGTCAAAAAGACTCTTATGTCGGTGATGAAGCTCAAAGCAAACGAGGTATCCTCACCTTGAAATATCCAATTGAGCACGGCATTGTCACTAACTGGGACGACATGGAGAAAATCTGGCATCACACCTTTTACAATGAACTCCGAGTTGCCCCAGAAGAGCATCCAGTGCTTTTGACTGAGGCTCCACTTAACCCTAAAGCCAACAGAGAAAAAATGACACAGGTATGGTTTGTGTTTCACTTACATATAACCATTCGTGGGCTTATGCATATTAAGTTTATAATTCATTGCGTAGTTTATGTAGTTGTAACGGAATGTCTTAGAATGCAACTACTGGAGATCTCTAAACCGACAGAGCTATAGCGTTCGCAAAACGTCTAAGATTTGTTCGTCTATAGGACACCAGAATTTGAAGCTATAAGTTAGCAGTGCTGAAAACCTTGGTTCGTGGAAAATTTTACTGCAACAAACTTCACATTTTTTGTCTGTTCCCTGTGGAGTCTTGCCCAATATATACTTTACATTAGCGCTGATATAGTTTAATACAAGTTAGATCAATTAGCTTGATGTATTAGGTAGCATGCACTCTAAATTTTTCAATGAGCCGTTTAAATGTATTGTTGACGTGAAATTTAAATTTTCAAATCAGAATAAGAATATATATCAACATTCAACAAATCTGTCCTAATTGTAGCAATTTGAAAAGTGCAATGTTGAGATGTTGAAGTGATCTGTGACATGTCACTTGGAAAATGTTAGCATTAATTCTAATGAATACATTTAGTCGGAGACGTTTTGTTTCTGTAGATACGTGAGTCATCGATATGTATTTCGTTACTGAGTCACTAATGCCACAGTAAAAGCACATGAAATAAGGTACATGAAATTTTACAACTTGAATGCAGACGGTTTGTAAGTAATGAAATAATCCGTTTTGTTTTATTCTTTTAGATCATGTTCGAAACGTTCAACAGCCCGGCGATGTACGTTGCGATTCAGGCTGTATTGTCTTTGTACGCGTCCGGCCGAACCACTGGTATTGTCCTGGACTCTGGTGATGGTGTGACCCACACTGTCCCAATCTACGAAGGTACGAAAATGTTTTAATAATCGAATATGTCTTTATCATATATAAAAGTTTTGTACTAAACCTTATATATTTAGGTGCGATCCGAGAAGTTACTATTAAAAAGTAATATTTGTCAATGCAATCCGCTCAGTGGTGCAACATTAAATTGTTTACGAGTAAAATTCAAAATTCCGCCAATATGCTAGTACTAAATTTTGTCATCATCGGTATTATGACATTCTTGTAAATATCAATATTGTAATGCTCCATACTTTATCGATAAGAAATTCGAAGTGGCGAAAACAATATCTACCAATTTTTGATGGTGTTGTAAGTAACTTTTTCAATCTGTTACATACAACTTCAAATTGTATGCTGTACACCTATTTGCCACACTGCAGTCGGTAATTACATTTTCAATTCCGGAACTTGGATAATTTTGGTATCATTGAAAAAATCTGAGATAAAACTTTTGGGATTTAAAAATGTTTGCGATTCAATTATTGTTACCAAGTTTTTATTTTACGTGGGTTAATTTTGAATATCATAACATCAAATTAACTTTGAGCAGCAAATTCTTTACTATAGGTATATTGGTATATATCCTAATTCTAAATAAGTCTTAAACATTTAAAAAAAATTTTAAATATAACATATCCGTAGATATACTGCTTACTCTTGGTGACTAAGTCTCAACAAACAGTTTCGGAGAAACTAATAACAGAAAATAACGCCCTGAACAGAATATGTTAGAGACACACCATGTTTATCCCTGGCGCTACCGAAATTTACGGACTACCACTTTTAGCAAATTATGTTTTAGCCATTATACATGCTGACGCACCGAGGTTTCAGGCGAGCGGGTAGCCGGGGTGGGCGGAGGGGGAGGTCATCCCGGAGAATGGAGAGGGGGTGCGGCGCGCCAGCGGAGGAGTATGCTGGAACGCTCAGAGATATAGATAGACCAGGCCCTGGGGCCCGAGGTCTCAAGGTGGGTAGACCCCTGAACCTCTGCTTAAGCATATATTGCTTTTGTCTTGCAATCAGTGGGAAATCAATTGTGGAAACTTACAATTTTTTGTTTCAAACTTTAAGAAAACTTTGACACGCTAATTTATGTAAAAATGGCTTGAACCATTTGGTGTAACAAATATAACGCTGAATTTTATTGCAATTACCAAAATTTAGCTGCAAAAATATATAGATAAGTCGATAAATAGAAAATAGATATATATATATATATATATATAACTCGGTTTATAGATATGAAGGTATAACTTCTAATTTGTGTGGTTTAGTTGTTCGTATAATATGTTCGGATATACCAATTTAGGTGCGTAGCGTTGAAGAATATTAGTTACAACACCCAACTTAACCTAAAATAGCCAGCATATGTTAAAATTGTACCTATTTGGTAACGAATGCATCAATTAAGTTTAGCAATATGTTCCTGCTTCATGGCTTATAGTGCCGTTGACAGACATTGGAACTATAATATAGTTCAATATCTTACTGACGTCCTATGGTTTGCGATAGTTCGAGTTGTATGAAATGTTCTATTATTTCATTAAATATTCCATATTTCCCGTGAAAGTCAAAATTAAAATTTTACTTCGACAGGTTACGCCCTTCCTCATGCCATCCAGCGTTTGGATTTGGCGGGCCGTGACTTGACCGATTATTTGATGAAGATCCTGACTGAACGTGGTTACTCATTCGTCACCACGGGTTAGTTGATATGTATCCAATTCTCTTGTTTTCACAGCGGCAAGGCTGTTATATTATTTTCGCTTTTGGTGATCCTGGGCATAAAACGCTTGAAAAACGCCCACTGGTAGTACTGCAGTAAAGACATTGAAGTTGACAGTTTATCCAGCAAAAGTAGCATACCGCAAACGTCTCGGATATGCGCTATTGCGAAAGTTAAACAAAAATTTTGGCATTTCAAATGTATAGAATCAAACATTAATGTTTTCTAAGTCAATTGTTTTAAGCTCTAGTATTGCTATAGGTATGAGACTCTTCGATTAAAGCAGTACTTCCTCTCGTCACTGGCAGATTATGGAACAACTATCAGTGTTGGTTGTTGGCTTTTTAAGATTACAGTTTTCCAAGCAGAAGTAAAGATGTTTTTATGACTATAATTCTAAGATGGAAGTAGTTTTTTATTTTCTCTCCTGGATTATTAAGAGTAATTTGACGGCTGATGGTTGGCAGATTCCTGCTATTGATATGGTTATTAAAACTTCACGGCGCAGTTATTAAATGTGCGGTATAATACTAAATTTTTATTAAACTGGGTAATTTCGAGGCAAAACATACTGTTATTGAACATGTTGTAGTATTTGTAAATACATACAACAATATACACTTTATCCCACGTTTGCACGGAAAATGTATTAACATATTGACAGTGTTAACATAAAGCACAAATATTAGTGAAAGGGGTTTGAACTCATATGATATTTAAACACGCAGCTTCGCGGTAAGTACAATATGTCATAAAAGACAGCCGTCTTTGCAGAATAACCAATTTCAGATATGGGATAGCACATTAATACATTTGAATGAGTTTGACTTTAACTATAGCTTACAAGGGAGTGGCTGCTATGAACTTTAACGAGCGAAAGGAGCGTTGTTTAAACTATTAAAGGACGAATAAATTTGCTTATAATGCAATGTTTGCTGTTGGTAAACGCAGGCGTGAGACGCATCGAGCCCAGGTTTCCTCGTTGCAAAGGGCGTACGCAAACCACGAACTATCTAGGAGTTATTGTTGGAACCGCTGAAACTGAGCCAAACACAACACACAAGCAAACAGACATACGATAACTAGGCATAAATAATAGCTCACGGCGTTTGCTGATCTCATTAGGGGCCAACAAACGTTAAAGCGTTAAGAGCATTACAACATTGCAATGGGCGGGCTTATCTAATAATATAAATATTACTGCTTTCAGCCGAACGTGAGATCGTTCGTGACATCAAAGAAAAGCTGTGCTACGTTGCGTTGGATTTTGAGCAGGAAATGGCGACCGCTGCTTCCTCGTCTTCGCTCGAAAAATCCTACGAATTGCCCGACGGTCAGGTCATCACTATTGGCAACGAGCGATTCCGATGCCCCGAATCCATGTTCCAACCATCGTTCTTGGGTAAATATTTTATAACCGTTTGGTTGATAACCCTGGATCACTTCAAACATTAATTTGCCCGCCCCTGCTGCGTTAACTTGAAGTATTTGACAGAAGTACCGTAATTACGTAATTAGCTAAAGCTAAATCTTACTAACGGTGGCTATAAGCCTATGATAGTCTTCTACTAATGGGGTAACTCGATTGCGAGATCATTTCAAAATCTAACTTTCACAAATGCACCATATCAAAAATTGTTTATTTTATACAGGAATACTTAGCGGGCACCAGCTATTTTTATACTATTTTTCCAACTAAACTGTCAGTTGCAACCCGTAACAACGTAGTATCTAGTCTTGGCTTATCAAGCTATCTAATAATGCTATACCATATAGCCTAATGAGAATTGTTTCAGCACAAGATTGTTGTAATACATTAAACACAAATCGTATTGTAAGAATTTCAACAACTTTCACTGCGGCAAGTCAGAAGAACTTAACAATTTGAGAACTATTCAGACATTTTTTACAGAGTTAACGCGTCATGGATATGATAGTACTGGATTCAGCGCAGTATTTTGTCTGATTTTCATTAATTCCAGACCAATCGTATTTCTGCTGAGGTTTATATATAAATTACTATGTTGTGAAATGTAAATACATGTATAATTAATTTTTAACTACTGCGAATTTGTTTCGCATGTATATTTTACAGTTATGCACATGCAAATACAATGTTCAAATAATCATAAAGATTGCTTTTATATATACTACTTAACCATGTATCGAGTAAGGTACAATTATAATTGTATTAACCTGAATGATTTGGATATAGCTATGCCGACATAGTAAAATCTGAGAAACTGGACGGAATTGATTAATGTAGTATACGATGTCAGAAGCATGTATCACTTGTCAGACGTCCGTAATATCCAAACTATTGCGTCAGATTTAAAAGCGGTGTCACAACTTTTTAAGTACAATACACTAGGTGAGCAGTAACGGTAATTCTAAAAATAGCTACGGTCCGCAATATATATCAACACGTAGGATCACCGATTTGATGCTAGCGCAGTGAACTAGAGTATCTGAATAAATCAATACCTTTTAGACTATTACGCCATTTTAGAATTTTCACAGGTATGTCTTGTGTCAAAAATAATGAAAATAAGACTAATCTCAACCCGTTAATACAAGAATTTGTTGGCATCTCGACTAATGTTGAACAAATTGCTGCCGGCGCCATAACTCAAAACTCGGGTCGCTTGGTTGGAGTTGCGCTTGCTAACCACTCAGCAATCATGGCGACACTGTTGCTAGGATTCCAAAAGCTCCTCACAACGCCAGCGAACTACCATACGCTGTCAGTCGTGCGTTACACACCGAACTGAGTCAACACACTACTGTGCATTATTATAATTAGTTCTCGTAGAACAACCACATGTGGTAAAAGTTAAACTTTCAGGACTGCGTATCGCATAAGGAATCTCTCGCTGTCGCTATGTGAATCTATGTAAGTGAGCATTAATTGTTTACAATATCAACTTGTAGTGAAACGTTTCATAATACTACTACAGGTATGGAATCTGCTGGTATCCATGAGACTACGTACAACTCGATCATGAAATGCGACATCGATATCCGTAAGGATCTCTATGCCAACATCGTTCTCTCTGGTGGTTCCACCATGTACCCAGGTATTGCCGATCGCATGCAGAAAGAAATCACTGCACTCGCCCCATCCACAATGAAGATCAAGATTATCGCTCCACCAGAACGAAAATACTCGGTCTGGATCGGAGGTGCGTCATATTCATAGTATATATAATATATAGGAGTTTTATTTTATTACTATTTACATATCGGTGTAAAATAGTCCAAAATTACATGTACAAGCATATACAATATCTGGACTGGGGGTTTTTCCGCAGAAAATAAGTCGGACTAAGAGAGAACTTGTTTCCTTCAGCAAAATTAAATTAAAAACGGAAAAAAAGTTATGTAAGTATATATTACTATCGTAAAATAATGATAGACGAAGTTATAATAAATTAATATTTGGATCGTTTGAATTTATTTTTTACTGCGATTAGCTCATTTTAATACTATATAATATACACCATTCTTAAAGTTAAAACTATTCTAAGTGAAAAGTAATTCCCTCCAGAGCAGTAGATTATTGATGAACCAATGTTTGGAGAACAAATCAAATCAGATATACATATCAGATGTGTTTTGCGGATGCACAAAATTTCGTTAATTGTGAGCATATATTATTTTAGTTCATCACAGTCACACACGCTCGACACATTATGCGTACAAGGAGGCATCCAGTGAATTTTATTCCCATGCATAGTTTGTGTGGCGAAAGTAACCCTGAGGGGCCAAAGTGTAACGTATGCCACCCCGTTCTCTATATACTAAGCCTAAGCCTTAGCCTAAGCTTAGGTCTTATATGAGACATACACGAAGCCTAAGTTTAAGTCGGGGAGCTTCCGTCCCGCTCTAAGCTGTTTTTTCCAACGATATAGCGTATGGCACATCAGGGTTACATAGGGTCGCCTGGATTATGCTGTAATTTTAGAGGCTAAGCCCAAAATTTTATACTTAAACCGGCAAGAACATAGGGTCCGATGGTACTGATTTATTACATTTTTTCTGCTAGCTATGAAAGTTTATAAATTGAATTAACTATAGCCAACCACAGCGATACTGGATGCCTATCATAGAGTGTCTGTAGTTTAAAGTCAAGCACGTTGTGGCAACACAGTGTAGCCGAGACCGTACGCGATTATTTAAAAATAGAGCATAGCAGCTAGATTACTGTTTAAGGTGCGTGGCAGACAGGTTGAAATATTAGTATTTACATAAAGCGTAGTGGACACCCTGTTTTTGGTAATAATATTTCATTACGGGTACGGGAACGATCATACAGATGTATTGCATGTTTAGAGAGTTTATAAGACAAACAAGCGAATAACTGCAGAAAATTTCAGTATCAATTCATTCATTTCAGTCAGAACTATGGCTTTTATTATAGCTTCCTTATATGTATTCTCTTGAACGATAGCTTCAACATGTACACAAACAATTCTAAAATCCTAAAATCCTAGACAAATCCTAAAATAAAGTGAAGTGCAGTACGATGTCGAGGACATCCTCTTTTTTGAAATTTAATGTCGGCGTGACTGCCACAATTTGTAATGAATGGCCATAGCCACAGAGACACGAATGTTCCTAAACGCGAGGACGTTATAACGTGAATACTGCATTGAACGATAGCAATTTTAACTGAGTTCTTGGTCAAAAATTGTGGTTTTAACCCCAAATATTTGCTATACTTTTTATTTGCACCTTTTTAAAGTTTACATTTAGCTACGTACTAAGGCTTGAAGATGCGTGTTTAGGCAAAGAACATCATTAGATCATCTACTTTCCGTTATATATATCAAAATTTTTTCAGTTATTGACCAATCGTGTTGAAGCTTTCGCAGTTATTCAAAACCTAGCGCTAACTATATGCTTCAGAAAATGGATCACAAATTCCAGTTCGGTTTGGCCATGAACTTATTTTAAGTTTTGGGCTAAGCCTTAGCGTTAAGATATCGGAGAGATGACTTGTTGGTCTACAAATTGATATAACTTTTACAGATGATTGATAGCATGTATAAATTTAAAAATATATAAAAATCCGTATTTTGGTGCTCATACGATAAATTTGAAATATCAGAAAATGAACCTGAATATTATGGCGAAAATTCGCCATTTAAAACCGCAATAATTCTTCGAAGAAAAACGCTTGACGTGTCAGTGTCTCACATTGGTGACAAAAAACTATAAATTTTTGGGTTACAACATGGTTAAACTGGACTTTTTATAAGCTGTCTCCCTTGATTTGCTGAACCAAAAGATGTCAAAATCAACATAGTAAACTTTAAAATTGCCGAATTCTGAATTAAAAAGTCCTTGTACTGTTGTTCAAACATGTAAATTGTAACAATTGGAACAATTTCACAAGCTGCTGATATATGTATATATGTATAAGTAATATGTTTTAGGCTCGATTTTGGCTTCGTTGTCCACCTTCCAACAGATGTGGATCAGCAAGCAAGAATACGACGAATCTGGACCATCGATCGTCCACCGTAAATGCTTTTAAGCAGCGTTTTGCTTCGCCAGCAAAAGAAAACAATTTGTTTGCATTGGTTTGCCATTCTGTCATGCTAGTGTCGTTTATATCATTGTTGATTGAATGCTTCGGCGAACAGAAGAAAAAACATAAAATACGTTGTAAATTTAACTGAATGCTAAAATAGATACTAATAATACCACGCTAGATAATAATTGCTGTCAAACAGTTCTAATGTCAAATATAATACTGTATTTATTATTATATATATATATAATGAGAACAAATACAAGCATTATACAATTTTCTTAGGCATGTGGACCATATAAAACATTGAAAACGTTTGGAGAAATGTATGAATATGAGCAGCATTACACTTTCACGCCATTTAAGTGAAACTCTTATATATACAGTTTTCTGCTATCACATTTTCGTCATATTAGTATTTTTTTGGATCACTAGGTAAATGGGTATAAAACGCCTATTATCTCAGATACTGTAAAGTTTGCCAAGTTCCAACGCAATAACGGTTGTCTGTAAGTAGTGTAAAATGCTTTGCTCACACTGCCAGCTTAAAAATTTAGTATGCGTTGCTTGTTAACTATTTATACAAATGAATTTTAATATATTTATTGTGATTCGCTAGAACTGTAAAATCGGAAATAAAGTTTGTGTAGTATGTGATTGTTTTTACAATAGGCGTGTCTTTACTAACCGGAGGGAGACTGTGATCTGTAATTTTTTACTAATGATATGCATCATAAATATGCGTGAGTAACTTTAGGTAGGGTTTTTGTAAGTCTTGTTCATGATCGTAAAAGTGATGAATCCACAGAAATCAGGGTACTTTCTTATGTACGCTAACAAAGTTTTGCGATACAGCAACACGTAGGTGTTCTTCACTGTCGCTATCTTGCGATTTATCATCGTATTTTTGGCTCTGTTCACGCAAAGACGCGAATACCAATATCATTTTTTGTACGAATTGGGGCCGATCATCGGTATCGGCCGATAGCAATATCGGTACCGGCATTTCTGAAACCTCAGGAAAACAGATATCGCAAGTGGTAGAAAAGAATTGTAACTGACCAGAAATTCACGGACCAAATTTTGTTTCTCATATAAGCGGAAACATATTGGCTTTGAGGTTCGAGTTGGCGCCCAAGTGTTTCGACACAGTAAACACATAAATGGCTGGAGCCCAACGTGCACAGTACGCCACAAACCCTTTCATGTTTTCTTCAAACCTGAAATCTCTGGAGAACGGGTTGAGGATTTTTGCAATATGGCGGACCTGAGGACTAATAACCAGGCTGCCAAGTAATACTAGTATCTCGCAAACGAGGGTGCAACGGAGCAAATATGGTTTCGTGGACAGTTGATTCATGTAGGTGTTTGGGATGACCGCGTCATTATATTTAACGTTCTAAAAACCTATACAGGCCGTTCTAAATCCCCTTCACGATATATATAAACAAACATAGTCAGTTGCATGCGGTAAACCGAGCTTAGTCGACCCCGTAAAATTCAGGTGCCAATGCTTGTCAAAATTAAAAAAAACGGTAGTGGTGATAAACGAGTGATTGATGCATTTTAACATGTATGTATTTATGTACAAGTAGATCTGCATAGCGAACATCGGTATCAGTGTCGGCTATCGGTATTTTCCAACATCAACCAAGCCCTAGGTTTTGCGTATACTACAATAGACACATAGACCGCGAACACAGTTGTCCGCGAATCAGCATGACATTTGGTGAGCGGCGACAGCCGTGCGAAATGGTGAAAGTGTTTCTTTTCAAAGTATGAAACCACATATTATGCCGTTCTTTTGAAGATGGAACACATATACGTTTTAAAACGACACTATAAAATTTCACGTACGATATGTAATTTTCGTATTTGTATCTGTAAACAGAATTGTAAACAACCAGGTTTAACTACAGAAACAAAGTTATTTTAATATAAATGTTCAATAATTTTGAAGTGCTCCCTACTCCTCCCTCAAAATGTTTCGGAACTGTACTCTTTTCAATGTGGATCTGGAACCTGCTGCTGCTATGCCATATTTGGCTATGGAACCTTCTCCTCAACATAGGATTGACATCTTTATTCCTGAAGGAACAAAAAGTAATTACGTTTGTTTATATGATAATTTCTTAGAGTGAGATCTACACACATGGCCATCAAAATTACAAGGATGTTATAATGGAGTCAGGTAGTGGTTGTTGTATGTATCATGTCTGTCGGGGATCCGTCGGGTTAGAGAGTAAAATAAGACCACAGGCGCTCGAGTAATCGAACACCCTCGTGTTTAATCTCCCAGCAAATCATATAGGTATGTTTTATAGCAAATCATATAATAGTATGTTTTCAGCAATTTAGGTTAAGGTTCATTATGTGTTTCGAAATAAGTTTTAATGTAAATGCCACTTCCATACAAGATTTTTTCACAACTATAACCGTTATTATAGCCACAAAAACATTATACCGAGCGACAGTTGTTAAACTAACAACGAAGATTAGTTAAGGTATAAAATTGGGAAGAATAACGCCAGACCGTAACATACTTTAACACAAATTTAGTTGTCTGGTCTGTTTATTTGTAGCTTAGTACTACGAGATTCCGAGCGGATCCAAATCAGAAAATATACGCTCGTTCACATTTATAACTTCATGTATATACATTCAAAATATCAAAGATTTGGTAACCTTCATTTTTTTAAATTCAAAAAGTGATACATTTATACGGCATTTATTGTGAATATCTATAAAGCGTCGTTTTTTGGAATGCGTAATTTTGCGATGGTGAATGCTCAAAAAACCGATACGAAATATACTGTTGCGATACAAAATTTATCACTAGCATTATATGTATATATATATACAGTACATATTTAACATCGGTATACACAATGGAATCAAACAACCAGAAACTTGCAGAAGAACTTCCCAGCATTGAAATGTTGGAGGCTATCATAAGAAACAAGCGAAACATTAACCCAAACTTCGAGCTCACGAATCCAACAGAAACGAACAGTGGTTATTCATCATTGTGGAACAACTTCTGGCTAGTTAAATACAAAGGTGTTATATATCCTGATTGCTGCGTTTGTCGCAAATGTAGGCAAATTATTGAATATGAACGGAACGATAACTCGAAAGCTGTCGGCGTGCTTGAACATCACATTCAGACGTGCAAATGCAAAGCTACTACAAGTAAGATGATTTTTAAATTAAACCGTAACAAACTCGGCACCAGAATAATAAACTTAAAGTACGGTTTCTGCAGTATAAGTTAGAGTGTTGTTTACCTTTGGGTGCTTGCCATAGGTGTGTGCAGACATGAATTCAGTGATAAAACTATGAACCTTTTTAGTTATACGGCAAATATTAACCTGGGCATTATAGTATAGCAGGGTATGTATTAAAAAGGCCATCGACGGCAAGTAGTTACTCGCAGATAAAAGCTACTAAGCAACAGATATTTAGCAAAATGTACTTTTCTATTTATTACAAAATAAATTTATCCTAAAGGCGTATTCACACGCTCAAACATTTTGCTCAAACTTTGATCAAAATTGGAGCCCAAATTTTGATCTAGATTTGAAAGTATTTTTTTGCATTTTTTGCAAGTTTGAACGTGTGAACACAGTTCAAACTTTTTCATGAATGTTTGAGCCAATCATGGACGAGATGTATTACCTGAAAAAGTTTGAAGTCAAACTTTGATCTCAAATTTTGAAATATCGCAATATTCATTTAAAAATCACCGTCAAATTTTGATCAAAATTTGATGTTTGAGCGTGTGAATACGCCTTAAGATAAAGATTATCCTGTTTCCTAGCTGCAGTCTACACAGTACTAAAACGCAATATTTATTGCAACACCTATAACTCGAAAACCGATTGCCGGAATTTCCAATATTTTTTAACATTCAATGCTGTCATAGATTGGCACACATTAGGAAAATTATATGCATGCACCTCCTTTTGTTTGCAAGAAAGGCTGGACTGAACCTTATTTCGGGCCAAAATCCGTTCAGATTACGACGCTATCGCCTGTTACCTAGTGAGAAACAAGCATAAGGCGTTAAAACTTTTCCAAGGTACGTGGCGTAAACCATGTTGACTGCTGCAATGGCATAAACCGCATGAGACAAAGACGTTTTTAAAACCACATATTTGGGACCAACATCCTGCCGGTTGACTTGCTGTTATATATAACTTAAGATGGGTTGGTAAGCAACGTCTCTCTACCAGGGAAAAAGCATGTGCTTTGATGAAATTTAGTGTAATTTACCTATAACCAAAGATTACTTGGAAATGGTTGCTTCAGTTAAATATTTACGGTACATTTTGGGTCCTATGTTGAAATACGTATGTAGATATTTATTCACCAGTTTGGATGACGCTAAGAAAATATGATATAGTATGAAGATTACGGGTTCAATCAATGTCAAGAATTTATACCAAATATCGTTCGCCAACTTCAAACTAAAATAACTACTGCAGCAGCTATGCGATTTTGACACAAAATTGGTTATTTTTACTCGTTTATTCAGTTGTTAAATTGCCAATGGTTACTTATCAGACCCGCAGTTTCATTTGCTCAGGTCACATTGTGCTGTGCTATTATGATGACATCATTTTATGGATTATCATTCTACCGACGGAAACAACGAAATACGACTTAATTTTCGTCTAAAACTGGAAATTGATTAGTTGACGTGTTCTTTACGTTGAAATATATGAACATTATGACCTACAAAATGTCCAAACTACCAGTTGGTAACATGGATCTATAAATAACAGTGGCCTATAGTTGTGTCAATATAAGAATCACTAAAACCAACCAGCCTTATTGCACAAAATTTGAGTAGCTCACAAATATAATTTTAAATCATTCCAAACAGACTTCAGAATATCTCTTTTATTTCAACATTACCTGAAAGCTGTGGCATCTAAATGTCTGTTGGTTATCTTTAGCTGAATACCCACGACGGAAGCCTTATCATATAGCTATTTGGTTGAGAATGTGTGGAGCATTTCATTTAATGTGAAAATGATACAGCTAGTTGATGCTTCGACACTTGCAGAAGCATTTTACTATTTTTGTATTTTTATACGAAATTGTCGCTTGATTTTTAGCATCAACAAACTCGAACAAAATGTGGATAACAAGGGAAGAATACGACAAATATGGACCTGCAATTGTGCATAGAAAATGTTTTTAATCAAACTGCTTAAACGAATGATTTAATGTTGTGTTGTGATACGTTAAACAATCTCGCTATAAAATGTTAAGAAGAGTAATGAAATGTAAAGTTCTACCTTTACATTCACACAATTCTCTGCTTCTAAAAGCACAATTTCGCGGATGTGTGCAAGCAAAGAATATTTATAATCAGTTTAGTGCATATATTTTACAGTAGCATGCAAAAATTCTGGTAGCCACTTTAGATGTATCACACCTCAGGATTTAAGCTACATCGCGCGATATATGCCCACTTAGCATGTTCATTCAGTTACCTTCAGAATGTAAGAAAACTTTTGCGTGCAAGCCCAAACCATGAAATTCATGCTAGGTAAGCACATTTGTCTTTTCTGTAGTCGAGCGAGCATTTATAGAAAAAAATGATCGCACAGAGGACATTTTAATACAATTTATAAATTCTGATAACCTATTGTCTGTTAAATTCTTCGATTTTTTAGCTTCGCAAAGATTTTTTGACTTTTTAAGTAAAGTAAACCTCAGAAGCATAAGCGACAAGCAGGTTATACACTCCACGTGATATGCTAATTCAAAGCCTTCCATGATGTAGGGTCTTCGTCAGCTTAATTTGAGCCAAGTTATTGATGATATGAGCTGAATTTGCTGAAATCAAGCCGATCTTTCAAGAGATGAAAATTTACGTAAATCGTGTTATAAGCGTTTAATGCAACTATACAGATCAAACTGATGGGATATGCCACTATCTCTCAGTCGAAGATATTTACAATGGAGCGCTAGAGTCCTGTGTACATTACTGATAAGAGGGTCTACGACTAGCTGAATTGCCGTACGAACATTGAAAGCTAGAATTTGAATATTAGGACACGTTGCAATAAAGGGCGAGACCTAACGAAAATTTTACGGCTGTGGCTTAGGAAATACTTAATCGTGTTAAATGTTTTGATATCGTGTGCATGAAATTGTTTTTGGTGCCATACTTTGAGTGAATCGCGTGAGAATAATATTCATATTTAAATATATATTTTGCGCGGAATATATTTTTTATATTTGTAAAATGCAGTATCTTGATGTACTCTGTGATAAAGGAATTGCAATGGAATTTTGGGCTAAGCCTTGTTTGCCTATCATGATTGCATATATATATTTTGATATTGAAGTTTTTAACAGTAGCGTTTTCGCATAATTTCAAAATCTTCAGACTGTGCATTTAGGATCAAAGCAGTAGACATAGGGTAAACTCGGCTAAGGTGGACACTCAGTTAAGATGGACACTTTTCAATTTTTTTCCAAAATATTAAGCTCTCATTGGCTAACCACATAATGCTGACAATTTGTTTTTTGTCACGTGACTGTTACGAATGTTTTCTATTGGCCATAGCAGCCAAGTTTGAAAATTTTGATTCGCTGTTGAGCAATTAGTTCGAAATGGCGCCCTATTTTTATTACTTGTTTTTTTAACTTTGTATACAGAAAGTTAAACTATTTTTCAGGCTTTAATGACGAGCTCTTTTGTTGTGCCAACAGAAATATTTTTATACTGAAATGATTGTAGGGATGTCTAGTATATTACTATTATTTCAATTTTCACTGTTACAGCTTACCTGTTGGACCATGGATTATTTTCCACATAGCTCAATTTTTCTGTGTATTGTTCACAAAGTGGACACATTATGTATGAAATGGACACTTGCTTGTTAGGTGGACACACATGGCTCAGCTTTACCTATTGTCTCGAAAATTACCAAGGCATGTTGTATATGCCTAATATAAAATACAGTGAGCGGGCAACACAGTGTGAGGGCAGTGTCATTTGGTATAGACCAGCTGGGGTGGGGCATGTGCCCCGAAATTAGGCTGGGGCATGGCGTATAGTTTGCCCCCTCCCCAAAAATTCTGCTGCCCCCACCTTTTTACTATTTTGCAGCGACAGTTGTCTCATGAGATTGGTGGCTTTATATCGTCCAAATTTGTATTAACCATTCTCACATAAGACACTAAAAAGCTGAACCATAGCACCTCCGATCGATTACGCCGGTACGTTTGCGGTCGGTCTGCAGATAAAAATCTTATGGGAAGAAACCCAACGCTGACGGAAGAGCAGGAGAGAGAGCTTGTCCAACTGGTTTTCGATCGGCAGGAGTCCGGTTTCCCACTGAGCATAGAAGATGTTAGGCGGCTAGCATTCAATTTTTGCGAGAGGAAAAACATTCCACACAAATTTAACACCAGGAATGAAATGGCCGGATGGACATGGTGGTCAAAATTCAAAAGTCGGCATAGCGATATTGCTCGACACACCGCTGAAAACCTTTCCATTTCCCGTGCGCTTGGTCTTAGCCAAGACCGCATTAAATGTCATTTTAACCTTCTCGGAGAAATTTAACAGACGTATAATATCACAGACAAGGCTAATCGTATCTACAACGTAGACGAAACCGGTTTAACTGTGGCGCCGTAGCGAAAGAAAAAGGTTCTGGCAAGAAAAGGTACCAAGACGGTTGCATGTGTTTCTCTTTGCGAGAAGGGTCTACCACGACTATAGTCGCTTGCATCAACGCAGCAGGATCAGTGTTACCTCCAGTGGTAATTTTTAAGGGAAAGAACGTCCAAGATGATCATCGAAAGGAAATGCCAGTCGGCGCCGTGGTGTCATGTTCACCAAATGGGTGGATCGATAGTGATCTTTTTCTACAGTGGTCCAAAGAAGTATTCTTGTTTTATCGTGATCCAATTCCTTATGACGAATGCGATTTAATTGTTTTACACTCACATGCTTCACATACTAAAAACGTTGAGTTATTTAATATTGCAAATCAAAACAAGATTAAGTTGTTTACACTGCCGTCTCATACTTCCAGCAAGCTCCAACCGCTAGATGTAGGTATATTTTCGTCTTTAAAAAAGTCATGGGAGCAGAACATTGCGAACTACTCCAACGCCAACAATTCTAAAGTTTTGGATCGGGCCAACTTCGGATCTGTATTCTCCAAAGCGTGGAAGGGAATGACAGCTAAGCGTAACAAAATTGGCCGAGCTTTTGCATGCACCGGAATTTGTCCATATAAAGCTTCTGCTATCAGTCCTGCAACTTCCCGTATAGCAAATGCTCTGTTAGGAACCTCATCTGGCGCCGAAGATGCTTGTTGCAGTAGTGCTGCAAGCAACCATGACGGTAGTCGCGAGTTTGATGATCCAGATGTGTATCAGCAGGGAAGTGATGTAGAAGGGCTGCTAGCAGGTCCTATTATTAGCGATCACGAGATCTTCTACAACAATACGGAAGTTTTTGAATCGCGATATAATGAATTAAGCTTACGTGCAGAAAATTGCAGCGAAGATTACGAGTCACCCGGTGAATGCACATATGCCACCCTACATAAGCGAAGCTGATAATTCTGAAGGTGACGACATACGGTGTCACGACATGTTAGTACCAGTTCATACTAATGCTGAAGTAGCTGCAGCTAAGCGGTCGAGAATGCATCAACCACAGCGCGTGCTGAACCCGACACCCGAAAAGTCTAATGCTGTCGAAACTTCGTCCGCGAAGTGCAGCGCACGAAAGGATTGGATGTGTTCTTGTTGTGACACGTTTTACTCCAAAGACAGAAGCAAAAAACATTGGTTGCAATGTATTGAGTGCGGTGAATGGGGGCACGAAACCACTTGTGGATTCCACTGAAGCGACGTATTTTTGTTTTAAGTGTTACGAAAATGTGAAAGCTTTGTTTGTCTCCAAACAATTGTAGTTATAGAATTATTTCCATCCGGGATTCATAGCTGTTACGGCTTAAAATCCCCTATTTCAAACGTTTTTATTAAAATTTTCATCCACATCATAATTTGATGTTAGTATGT
>JASANE010028365.1:0-17573 GCA_030248225.1 Trileptium ribeirensis
GGAACGACCCTGTTACATATTAGCCGCCACAAAACAGGTATAGTGCAAAAATAAACGGAAATCCATTTGGACTATCCGCGTCGCAAAATTCAGCTTGGACATAGCCAAAAGTGGTAAAAGGCACAACTAAGGATTTGTATTTTTGTGGCAAAATAGTACTATATAATGAGTTGTCCTTCTTTTCTGTAAAGCTGTGGTTTTGGTATAAAAATACGTATTTCGCTGAAATTTAGATTATATTCTACCAAATACTTAATGGTAGTTGGGAATATATATAATGGTGTTGTCGTTTTAATACCAGCAAATCATAGTTTCTTACATGAAAACATTCTTAGCAGAATCAAAATCCTAATCGTAGTTGCCACAAATTGTTATAGTTGTTGGTGGTTCTCACCTTTGTACTAGCTCTGCACTTATACCTGCTACTAACAACGGTAGTTGGGAATGTATATGATGGTGTTGGCATTTTAATCCCAGCAAATCATAGTTTCTTGCCTGAAAACATTCTTAGCAGAATCAAAACACCAATCGTCATTGCCACAAATTGTTATAGTTGTTGGTGGTTCTCACCTTTGTACTAGCTCTGCACTTATACCTGCTACTAACAACGGTAGTTGGGAATGTATATGATGGTGTTGGCATTTTAATCCCAGCAAATCATAGTTTCTTGCATAAAAACATCCTTAGCAGAATCAAAACCCCAATCGTCATTGCCACAAATTGTTATAGTTGTTGGCGGTTCTCACCTTTGTACTAGCGCTCCACTTATACCTGCTACTAACAACGGTAGTTGGGAATGTATATGATGGTGTTGGCATTTTAATCCCAGCAAATCATAGTTTCTTGCATGAAAACATTCTTAGCAGAATCAAAACCCCAATCGTCATTGCCACAAATTGTTATAGTTGTTGGCGGTTCTCAGGTTTGTACCAGCTCTGCACTTATACCTGCTACTAACAACGGTAGTTGGGAATATATATAATGGTGTTGTCGTTTTAATACCAGCAAATCATAGTTTCTTACATGAAAACATTCTTAGCAGAATCAAAATCCTAATCGTAGTTGCCACAAATTATTATAGTTGTTGGTGGTTCTCACCTTTGTACTAGCGCTGCACTTATACCTGCTACTAACAACGGTAGTTGGGAATGTATATGATGGTGTTGGCATTTTAATCCCAGCAAATCATAGTTTCTTGCATGAAAACATTCTTAGCAGAATCAAAACCCCAATCGTCATTGCCACAAATTGTTATAGTTGTTGGCGGTTCTCAGGTTTGTACCAGCTCTGCACTTATACCTGCTACTAACAACGATAGTTGGGAATGTATATGATGGTGTTAGCATTTTAATCCCAGCAAATCATAGTTTCTTGCATGAAAACATTCTTAGCAGAATCAAAACCCCAATCGTCATTGCCACAAATTGTTATAGATGTTGGCGGTTCTCACCTTTGTACTAGCGCTCCACCTATACCTGCTACTAACAACGGTAGTTGGGAATATATATAATGGTGTTGTCGTTTTAATACCAGCAAATCATAGTTTCTTACATGAAAACATTCTTAGCAGAATCAAAATCCTAATCGTAGTTGCCACAAATTATTATAGTTGTTGGTGGTTCTCACCTTTGTACTAGCGCTGCACTTATACCTGCTACTAACAACGGTAGTTGGGAATGTATATGATGGTGTTGGCATTTTAATCCCAGCAAGTCATAGTTTCTTACATGAAAACATTCTTAGCAGAATCAGAACCCTAATCGTCATTGCCACAAATTATTATAGTTGTTGGTAGTTCTCAGGTTTGTACCAGCGCTGCACTTATACTTGCTATATTTGCAATTTTACACTCTATGGACCTATTGACATTTGGGTGCTGTCGATTTATATGTTCCGATAACACATCGCTGTGAAGCGATGCTTAAAGATTCGTGACATTTCAGTGTGAACTGTTGAATTTGAATGCAGTTGAGGTTTTGAGCATATGATTGTGATATATTTCTAGAAAAGTCTACAAAAACAGAAATGAAAGTGGGTAATCCCATTGCCAGTTTGAGTTTTATATGAATTCCCCCAAAAAATATAATTTCAATTTAAAAACGCAGACAGGCGATGCTAATAACAGGATGCAGGTAGCAATCGCCATGACCCGGCGACAAAAGTGCTGATATAGTTTGGATCCGATTCATATCTGCTCTACCAGACTAAGTAGTTTGTTTCCAAGAGTACTAAGATTATAATTATTAAAAATTAAGCTGGTTCTGATGCAACTATCGGCCGTCATACGATTATTATCTAAATACGAAGTACCTTTCTCTAACTTTGCGATGAATATCAGGCCAATGTTCCGGATCGTCCTTTGTTCCCAGTTTGGTATTTATGCTTGAAAGTTGAACTCCCGCAACGTTAAGACCGCTCCATACTACGACTGTAATAATTTATTGGTAGTTCACATATTTACGTTTATATATATTTCGTTCGAAGTCATACACATTATGTTTGCAAACTGTGTATATACATACAAAACACTTTGTTCTATGGAGATATTATCTATTTGCATATATTTATATATATAGATGATATATATGTATCTTATAATACAACTGTAACACGATCGGAAAATTTTATATTACATATTTATATATTATAATACGACTGTAACACTGCAACATTTTATATTGTCATATAATACGTCTGTAAAGCGATCTGAAAATTTTATATTATATGTGTCTTATAATACGATTGTAACGCTTTTACATTTTATATTATATGTCTTATAATACGACTGTAACGCTAACTGAAAATTTTATATGTACGCGGTAAATAAGAGGCTGTAACGTGATCGGTAAATTTATTTATGTCTTATGATACGACTGTAATGCGATCGGAAAATTTTATATTATATGTGTCTTATAATACGATTGTAACGCTTTTACATTTTATATTATATGTCTTATAATACGACTGTAACGCTAACTGAAAATTTTATATGTACGCGGTAAATAAGAGGCTGTAACGTGATCGGTAAATTTATTTATGTCTTATGATACGACTGTAATGCGATCGGAAAAATTTATATTATATGTGTCTTATAATACGATTGTAACGCTTTTACATTTTATATTATATGTCTTATAATACGACTGTAACGCTATCTGAAAATTTTATATGTACGCGGTAAATAAGAGGCTGTAACGTGATCGGTAAATTTATTTATGTCTTATGATACGACTGTAATGCGATCGGAAAATTTTATATTATATGTGTCTTATAATACGATTGTAACGCTTTTACATTTTATATTATATGTCTTATAATACGACTGTAACGCTAACTGAAAATTTTATATGTACGCGGTAAATAAGAGGCTGTAACGTGATCGGTAAATTTATTTATGTCTTATGATACGACAGTAATGCGATCGGAAAATTTTATGTTATATGTGTCTTATAATACGATTGTAACGCTGCAACATTTTATATTATATGTCTTATAATACGACTGTAATGCTATCTGAAAATTTTATGTGTCTTATGATATGACTGTAACGCGATCGGAAAATTTTATATTACATGTCTTTTATACTACGACTGTGACTGTCTATCAATTTTCAGAATTTCAAAGTCTGATTGCTTTTGAGATATTTAACTAAGCAACATATATCGTTTCTGCATAATGTTTAGTGGGTTTACGGCGCAAAGACAAGCCGAATAAAATCTTGTCGGAATTTCAGTTAGTGTAGACAGAAAGATTGGACCTGATATATAATGTTCTTTATCGATTATTAAACAGTCCACAACTCGAAACCCTGTCGGTTTCTGTTTTGGACAGCGAGGCAAGTTCAGCCGGTGACAGATGAAATATTCGAAAGAACAATCTTTGCAACTCCTTGTTCTAACAGAATGTCTAAACTTCTACTCAAGCAATGTCCCTGCAACCCAGCTATCACGATTTTGCATGTTGATTTCAGTGATGTAAATTAATTGGATGCCGAGCTGGCCCTTTAGCAAAAAGTAACAGAACCGAAAACTATCCTTTTTTGCAACGACGAAAATTCAATATTTGCTCTATACGGCACGATACGCGTGTCAATGGAAAGGAGGTGAAATTCGCTGAAATTTTGAACTAAATCTGTGCTAATGACAGCAGTATTGGATCTAACAGGAAAATAACTCAAACTACTTTGTCATTAATTTACCTTTCGGCTCTAAATTTTACATTGTGTCGCCTAGACAAAAAACACAGACATAGCAAAGCTTCTTCGTGGATGCCTTATCAATCAAGAATTAATTAGGTTTATTGAAAGGAAGAGAAACGATATTGCATGCATCATTAGCTCCTATCAGAAGAAAGAATGGAATGGAAAATGTTTGCTAAGCATGATATCAGCAATCCTAACCGCTAGAATCACCGTGTTCGCCAATAATCCAACCGTGACATGAAGTCGGCGCTGTTTGTAGACGTTCGGACATTAAGAAGCGCAGCCGAGCAGAATCTAAATTCGTTCCACTTCCGAACACTCGTTGTTGCGGAAGTCCGCTTATTTTCCAAGCGGCGTATGTTAAGATATCGACTAGAACAAAACAGATACTTACATTTAGCACAAATACCAGCCTACGCTTGATAAACACATTCATAAGACTATGGTCGGTAGAGACCTGTGCTATGGCTTTTCTAAAACGAACACAAGCCTTCTGCTAAATTATTGATTGCGCGCTGACCGTTGGTTCAACCGTCTCGTTTTTTAAAATACCCTGTTTTTTTTCTATCAAATACACGCCATAAAGTTATATACATATTGATTGCTGTTATTTTCGAATTCGCTTTCTTAAACATCGCTTCCTTCAGCAGCGCAAGTAAAACTTTAGCGCGGGGTTAAGTCTTCGGTGTAACCCTTTCGTTCTTGAATTGACACATATGTCAGCGCGAGCGTTGCAACGCGATGTCCTGACCGATATTGTCATGTAGCCTTCGTTTGCGCGTGCGTTGCTTTTCCTTCGCTTTGTGAAGTTCCTTAAGGAACCGAGAAACATCTCCAAGATAATGGCGTGGATAACGTACGATTCTTGCACCAAAACGATCCTGGTTCAGTCCGTCGCGGCGGCAAAAATTTGCCCAAGACTTAACCAAATACTCATCAGTTCAACAAGGAAAGAGTTGATTAAGAATTAGACCATCACTCGATTAAACATTAATTACACTATCGCTCGACTAATCGACTAATTTTTTATTAGCTATGTCCTTCTTAAACTAATGAGTATTTCGTACAGTCTATGAACAAATGTTTGCCGCTGCACGGACCAAAGCCGGATATGGTGCGAGCATCGTACGCTGGCCACCCCGCTATCTTGGAGCTGTTGCTCGGTTCCTTAAGGAACCTCATAAGGGACCGAACAACAATGCACATGCAAACGAACGCTGCATGGCAAACTCGGTTAGTGCAACCTGTTGTAATGCATGCGCAGACAAATGCGTCAATTTAAAGAACGACATGGTTAATACAAAACTCATATAACAAATCTAGCATAAGCTGAAGGGTCAGACTTAAACTTCAGTATATCTATAAATGCACAACCTTTTAGTGTTTACCATACGCTTGATTTTGGCCGTTTCAACTGTAAATTTTGGCCAATGTATGCAGCGTTTACGTTATAAAGGACCCCCATGTGAAAGTTTTGTCCACCCATAGTGTCTCTTCCAACATCAATTATATGGTGTCTTGGACACCATGGTGTTTCTAATGGTATTTTCAGATAGTATACATAGGTAGTGTAGTGTCTATAATAGTATGATGTAGACTACACCATAAATTTTATATGGTGTTAGCTACACCATGCTGTTATTTACACGCAATATATAATGGGTTTGTGTATGGTGTCATTGACACCGTCAGTAAAAAACAATAGGTAGATTAAGACACTATAGCTACGTGGATGGTGTCTCATACACCATCTATTGCATTATATACTGTAGGCATATACCGTATACCATTGGATGGTATGGTCTAGACCATTGGGGGACAAAACTTTCACATGGGGGGTTATTTATAACGTAAACGCCGCATTAGTCTTTATTGTTTCTTTTATAATTGTGTATAACTGTATAATTTAGTTTTGAAATGGAATCTTTTCTAATTTTCTCAAAAACTGGCACAGTGTTTCATTTTATGTATTTCGTAATTACGTTAGTAACCCAGTTTTCTTTTTTAACATGGCCATTGAATTTTGGGTGAGGCCTTCCTGAAATTTTTATTTGGCATAAAGGGAGAACACGACTATGGTCGCAGTGTTTTATGATCCTGTTTTACATGTGAGGTATTTTCTATGGTGATTAATCAAGCAATGGGCCAAATTTTGTGTGAATAATGAAGATTTGAGAGCCATTGGTTTCGATTTACTTCAGCTACACTCCCAAGCTAAAATTCAAATCGTACAATAGTGGAAAGAGGTTTATTTGGACTTGCTCATTTTAAATTTCACAATTTAAATTTCTATTTAAATTTTTTCTAAAAAGATCTTGAGCGATGGATGTTTTTTCATTTTAGTTTAGTTCAGCCGTTTCTTTCCACTACGAGCGGATCTTCCTTCAGTTATCCAGCTTTACATTTCCAAAGAACAAATGTCAATTTTAATCTCAAACATTCATGCAAAACATATCATTTAAAGACTTATTAGTTATATAATGCGACAACAACTGCATGATTTGTGCGCAGAGATGGTGAAACGGAATGGTAGAATTAATTTTAAACTAGATTTTATTAATTTGAAGCGGTCATTTGCTATTCGATCTAGCTATAAACAAATCTATTTTGAAATAAATAACATAGCATAATCAAATCCACTTGATTTTGTTCAAGTTTGAATAATTTATACTACAATTAAATTGGGAATAGAATTTATTCAAATTTGAATTGATACTAGCCCCCATTTTTACCATCTTGTTGCACACATCTTAGTTGCGGCATAACATTTTTGACCATCTGTATTTGAAAACAGTGACGTAAATTCGTCTTGAATTTTTTGGTGTGAATCAATGGGGCTCAATTTCTCTACCTGCTATAAAATTACTTTCAGTTTGTGTCGGATAGAAGAGATAATGTGGGATAATACAACAGTAACAAACACATAATTTATGCTAAAACAATGGAATATTATTAAACGGAAATCATGCAAAAATTTATGGCATTTATTCTGAGATTTTGATTCTGGGGTGCCTATACCGAGGGATTTAAACTTTATAGGTTATCGAAATGTTTGTTGAGATGGATCTCCCACATCCACCAGGGTACTGATGCCTATGCTTGAAAAATATATGCCATTAGCAGTCTCATTTTGGCTGTTTTAGCCTTCTTTTTAGGTTTAGTAATAACCGGAAATTGTGTCATGACATGTTTTAATGGTTTAACAACGACCCAGATGCATTTTCCAATTCTCTTGCATTTTTGTGGCTTAAATTGCAACCATACGGAACGTAGGATCTCACAAGTCACGCTTCGTTTGCTTTAAACTTTAAAAAGAGCATCATATACGAAATGATACAATGCACGAAGACGTCTAGTTTTTGTCACAAAACCACGCATCAGCAAAGGAAAAAATGATAAAGCTGTTATTGCGTTGCTAAATCCAACGAATACAATTCCTATATTTATTCCTATCGTCCTCATAGTATTTCAGCTAAATACAATAATTGAAAAAATATTTAATAATTATATTTAATATTTAATAACAATATAAAAAATGAAATGACCACGTGCAAAAATATTTAATAACAATATTTGAGTTTGCATGAAGCAATTTGTCAGTAAAATAAATTTTACCAGGATTTGTTACGACAAGCAAAATCGTCTCCGGACTATGTTCGACCAACTTTGGAATGATGCCTGAAACCCATGAAAAACCCACTGAACTCATGGCAAATAGTTAATAGTTCACATTTATTATGCTCTTGATTGCTCATGTGTCAGCAGTGTTAAAATACAATCATACACAGTCTAAAAATCTACACTCATAACTTTTTCTGCAAAGTATTAAGCTTGTTGAGGTTCTTTTGTTCATCGTATTGGACAATATTCGCCGAAATTTCAGGGAAACATATACTCAGAATACTTTCTATGAAATTAAGAGAAGTATTGTTTGATTTTTAATTAATAAAAATAATTATCCTATATGTTGGGAAACCCTTTAAAATTTTAAGCAATAGTTCTTTGAATTTAAAAAGAATATCTGGTGGTCCAAAAAATTTAACAATACTTCTCTTAAATTTCATGGAATGAAAGTATCAATTCATTTCAATGCGATTTCGAATTCATTTCAATTCAATCATATCTATCAACAAAGTTCAATTTGTTATATATATAGATATATATATTCATCGCGATATGACGCAATAAACTATATCTGAAAAAATAATGGATATCTGTGTTTATACTACCGGAAGAAAATATTTGTCTTTCTCAAGTACCGTCTGGGTTGTTGGATTGGGCCTTACAACATTGAACTCGGTGACAAGAATAACTTAACAAGGGCTAGTCGAATTGATTTCGAGAAAGGTTTAAAATATTCAACTTGAAACGAACTACTGTACTTTTGAGATTTCGATTCCTAGCTCATATTTTCTCCGAAAAAGCACTATTTTCATTATATTACGTTATAAAAAATTTAAAAATTTGCTAATTTTCATTTCAAAGTTTACAGCCACGGAACGGATTCACGGGTTTTCTAAACTTCATATTCCACATATAGAGCTATAAAATCCATTCGCCGTCGGCCAGTGGGAGGTCGAATAACCCATATTTCTGGGCGTAATTTTCAAACTTGTTGAACCTCACCAAGTATGTATTTGTGTTTTCCACTTCTACCGAAATATATATACTGGTACTGTCTTGGTTGCATATTTTCAGGCTATATTTCCAGACAATTTACGTTATAGAAATTAATTTCATATTTTCAGGCAGTTTGTACTGTAATCTGGATTTCACCATTCGAAGGTCTTGGTATAATATTCAAAAAGTAAAAATCCACATATTTACTATATGTATAATACGAAAATTTGTAGTTTCGGCAGCACCTAGGAATTTCGTTAAATTAGGACTGATGTTTCGACAAAAACGTTTCATCGATTCCGAATCTCAAAGTATGACTATTGACGAGTACACAAATATTTGTGAGTTGACAATAGCGGTTTCTGCTGAGATAATTTATATATATATATTTGTAGACAGTATGGATATATGTCAAGTCCCCTATCAGCCTATCATGCAAAATTCCTTCCTCGAATGAACGATTAATGTTTTGTCTCTCTAAACCTAAGGCTAAGCCTGAACCTCAGCCAAATTCTAAGCCAAAAAAGCCTAATCTTAGCCTGGGCTCCCAAATAAACTTTAAAATTTTGCCTTGTGGTACTGATGTCAAGTTCCACTCTTAGCTATCTGGAACATGAAATGATCCAATATACTTTTTTCAGTTCAAAATTCCTTCCTCGAATGAACGATTAATGTTTTGTCTCTCTAAACCTAAGGCTAAGCTTGAACCTCAGCCAAATTCTAAGCCAAAAAAGCCTAATCTTAGCCTGGGCTCCCAAATAAACTTTAAAATTTTGCCTTGTGGTACTGATGTCAAGTTCCACTCTTAGCTATCTGGAACATGAAATGATCCAATATACTTTTTTCAGTTCAAAATTCCTTCCTCGAATGAACGATTAATGTTTTGTCTCTCTAAACCTAAGGCTAAGCTTGAACCTCAGCCAAATTCTAAGCCAAAAAAGCCTAATCTTAGCCTGGGCTCCCAAATAAACTTTAAAATTTTGCCTTGTGGTACTAATGTCAAGTTCCACTCTTAGCTATCTGGAACATGAAATGATCCAATATACTTTTTTCAGTTCAAAATTCCTTCCTCGAATGAACGATTAATGTTTTGTCTCTCTAAACCTAAGGCTAAGCCTGAACCTCAGCCAAATTCTAAGCCAAAAAAGCCTAATCTTAGCCTGGGCTCCCAAATAAACTTTAAAATTTTGTCTTGTGGTACTAATGTCAAGTTCCACTCTTAGCTATCTGGAACATGAAATGATCCAATATACTTTTTTCAGTTCAAACAGTTTAGTCTATTTATAATTTTTGTTTTACAATAATTATTGTTGTTATTTTTATAATAGAAATTTAGAAATTATTTACTTTTGAATATAGCAACATTTCGATGTACCAAATCCAATCGCGAATCGCCTTCTTTTTGACGTGCACCAGCTGTTATAATGCATACTTTGCTATTAGACGTCACGTTGTAACCTAAATGTATTTTGATGTAAAGTTTTAATTTTTAGTGAACTTTAAAGTGAATTCAACTTGTGTTAAATAAAAGAAATAATAGCCTTCAAATGATACCAAAACAATGTCAAACCTTAAGCAATCGAAAGTTATACTATTATATATAGCACATATATGTTATACAAATGCATTTTTCAAAATTTATCCGAATATCATACTGTATGAACTGTCACGTCGGTATTTGAACCGTTTTATTCTTGACTTCATATATAAGGGCTAGAATGTCAAATATCATTTAAAATAAAGCACTCGCAGTATGCAAAAAAATCATTTATTCTAGCATTAGGATATCAACATCACACGCATTCCCATGAACGAAAACTTCTAAGTGAAATAGTAAGTAGTTCACCACATGCTAACATCAGTATTAAAAACTTTTCAAGTAGAAACTGGTCAAATAATTAAATGATTCAAGGACGATAATACAAATTCCTCGCAGCAATTTATCAAATCTTGTTAAGAAATGAAGTAGATTGGTTCCAAATTGTGGTGCGGGAATCCATATTCTGTATATATATTGCAATATATATGGAAATCTTAAGTTTGTAGTAGAAGTTTGAAGACGGCTGGCCTGGCTCGTACAATTTTGGGATAATTTTCGGATGTCCGGCCGATAATTGACGGCCGTGGCCCAACTCTGCAAATTTGTGCCTACAACATTTATTTTGCTTGGCAGGTTTATCTGACAATCCGAATCCATTTACCATCATCCACATTCATCAAGAAAAAAATTGCGATTGAATCACTGTTACAAATTCTTTCGTCGGCATGTACGTAGTTAAAATTTGAGCCACATTGTTCGAACTATTCCTAATAAATATACATTATCGCCTACCCAAAGATTAAGTTAAACAGGTTTTGCACTTTTGCACCATTATAACTCTATAAAGCATAAAACTCGACTATCCATAATATATTATATTAATTTGTGCTGTGAAATTTATTTGGGCCTATTTGAAACAAGTTATGTGCAAAATACATATGATAGCAGCAAAATTCTGGCTATCTTAGCTCATGGTGGGAGTTTTGATTCACAATGTCTTCATTTTAAAGCTGCAATATTCATATTCACGCAATCACAGTAGGTTCTAGTTCAACGCGAGCTTAGTGAGCTTATGCACTCTAGAATTCCGGAATTGGGACAAATTTGGAGCTGACTTGATCCGTTCGTTATGTCTGCTTTCAAAGAGCGGAGATACAAAATGAAACTTTTTGGAATAAATTACTGGGAGAAGTAGGTAAACCAGGTACACACAAGCAGTGTAGAAGACCAGCAATATCTGTTATAGTTATACCACTGTTGTTTTACCGTCGATGCAAAACCCAGAATAGAATTTATACCATCCATATACTTCGGTGCCGTACATGTTCTATGAGGTTTATAGAATAATCGGACGGCCCATTTCCACGTTATATGCGTCTGACTGCAACACAATTATACCTATACTGTTTCCATCCAAACACAAGTTTGATCGTTATGCTGAGTTAACGTTAAAATTTCCCTGCTGTTTGGAACTTTTGTCCCCTTCTAGTCAGTCAGCATTATATAGACAGTCAGGGACACACCCATACCGTAAACCAATTTCCGAGAGTGCATGACACACTCCTAGCTGCTACAATTTTTTTACGATATTGCACACCCTTTATTAATTTCGCGCGAATAAACATTGACAGCTTCTGTAGCCAATGCGTTGCATTAGTCAGTTATGCTGCGTATTTTTTTTAATCGCGGCATTTGTCTCTAGACCATATGCAAGTTGACGAGATTATGCCTTACACCGTCAAAAAACTATAAAGAACACACGGTGTGCTTGACGCTGTCGAAAAGAGGCAATACCACTAGCTGACTACCCTTGAAAAAAATTATAAAAAACATGGGTGTCTAAGACACCTTATTATCGAAGGCGTGCCAGACAGTGTGTGGGGTACATAGGTTCCAAACGTTGGGAACATTATAACCTGAAAGTCTCATTATTTTCCCGTACTATGTATATAAATGCGTACTATCGTGCTTGGCAGGCAACGCAGAGTTTCCTAGTTAGAACTGACATCACTTCGCGGCTCGTATTTGGGCACCCATGGCTGCGATTGCCGCGAAACGCGAGGTCAGCTTGGGGTGCTTCAGTGCCTAAATAGCTTTTAATGCAAATATGGCCGATGATTATCAGCCAAGTACTGTAAAAGTTTGAAATAAATCAATACCGTGATAAAACATGCGGGTTTGCTTTGATTTTGACCCCCAAAAAATTCATCAACTCATGTTATTCAGCGAACGAACATGCACTTTTATATATCACGCTTACGTGTTGAAGCCTTTATTGTGCAATGCTTGACAAACGCTAGTCCATGCTGTAGATCATTCATTTCGCCGAGTAATCTTTTTTCATCCATATCGACAAGCGCAATCTCACTTGCAATATCCTATATTACAGTGATATATACCATGATATATGATACGGTGACGGTGATTTATCCGTATGTAGGCTATTTATTGCAATTTTTCGTAGAAATAGCTGTTGAATTTATAACTTACCTTCACATATATATTCTAGTTTTTTGTATCATTTCATGTTTCCTCCTCCGCCTCTATAGGTGTGGTTGGATACTTGACATTTAAGCGTAAAGGCTAGGGGTCTTTTCGGTTATATATACCACTCCCTGTCGGAAAGTTGTGAATTTTGAAGTTACAGCGTAACTTTTTCTACCGTTGGACACAAATCGACGGAACAGTTTAGAAAATCTACATTTCGGCCATGTATACTAGTGAAGCTCGCTTGCGAGCCAGAATTCGAGTGGTGAGAACAATCCCCCGCAGTCTGTTGTAGAAAGCACAAACAAACAAAGCCTACACACAGTACGCAGGTGCAGCATTATATAAACGGTGAGTGATGAGTCATAGTTATGCCCGCCTCTTTAGATAGCCAACGCATGCAGTAGACAAAACATCATACAACGAGTACAAAAACAATCAACTAACAATTTAATAATTCAATAAAACCCTAAATTGACCGTGAAAAGAACGTTAAAGAATTTAAACCGACACTTGAGAAAAATCTCATTTTTCATACCAAGTATGAAGCAGAAGTGTGAAAAATATTTGCCACACAATATTTTTGACACTCGCAGTCAGCTTGTTGGCCCAGAAAACCCATATCCGACACTAAAACCAACAATAAGCACACATTTAGGTGCATTTCCCACGACTTTTCACCAAATATGAAATTTGGCGCCAACTATAAGCTTATAGACTCCAGATTGGGAAGTAATTGAAAAACTTGTATATATCATTGGAAAGCCCTGGTAAAGCTACATGGAATAGGCCTATTAGTTTGCGGATATCTCGTGTACTTATTGAGAAAAGTCGCAAAAACTGGAGGGAATGCCCGAAAAATGGGCCAAAATGACGTCCTTTTGCCCCATATCTTTTCCCATGGCGAAAAATTAAAAAATCGGGCTCCGTCACTACACCTAGATCGAACATTGCGGTTCGAATAAGCTATCTTGCATCAAAATCCGCCCAACCGTTATCGAGATCAGACAGACACACACACAGATAGGACCTCCTCAACCCCCCTCCAAAGCCAAAATTGAAAATTCTCGTTCCACTTTCAGTTAGCATATGCAAAATTTTCAAAAAATTTTCTCGATAAATGTATAATTTCGTATATAACGACTAGCTAAGTGAACCATTGACTAGCTAAGTGGAATGATGTGAAAATCAGCTGAATCGGTTTCTGGCTCAACGACCCAACGACGCACAAGTAAAATTTATCAACTACGAAAGCACAAATCAGTGTAGTCGCGCAGTGCGGGGCACAAATCACTATGAGGCAGTCAAATTTTATTCTTCACTTCAACCACAATTACGCGAGTACAAAGCAGTGTAAGCACACGTTCAGCCATGTTGACAAATATAAATTGACATAGCCCGATTCAAGGGATCGCTTGTAGATAACAAACAATAATATAAGTGTGATTCTCCGCAGCGACATGGTTATACTTCTCGGTCAAACATCACTAGCACTCCTACGCTGATGAGGAATGTCGGCGCTGCTTTGTAGAGTTTTGAGGTATATATATTGAAGCCAAAAGTGGAACGCTTTCGTATTTGCATACAACTACATACTGCAGAATACTCTGAGAACACATGAGTTAAGAACCTCGTAAGAATTTCATTGAATTATTAAGAACTAAATCACCGTTTGGGATAAAGTATGATTTGTGGTTCGATAACATATGTGGACTGCAATTTGCAGAATTTCTTATTTATTAAGGAGACTCCAAATATTCCCCACCTAATATTATTATAAATGTACGGTTTTGTTAGATAATAGAGAACACACTGAAAATTTGCTTGAGTTAGATTTCAACTCAGCAGTAAGAATTAAGTTCGCCTGAGTAGCTCGGACTGAGCTTGATGGATAAGCATTAAGCAACCTAACTCAAACGTAAACTAGGAAAATTGGAAATTGAATTAAGCTTACCTCTCGCTGATCGGGTTTTTAAAACTCAGAGTTTTTGTAAGATATTTTTATTTCACTCAGCGTTAAATAATTCACCCTAGGTTTAATACCGGTTTAACAGAAGTAGATAAGGGTTAATTGAACTCATTATAAAACAGCCAGATCCGGGTTCAGAAGTCTCAATCGGACGTTGGAACCTGGGTCGCACGGGTGATATCACCATACGGAGATCAGTGAGCCATCTAGGTGCTAGGCACCTCACAAAGAAAACGAATAACAGACACTAGACGACAAACTCATTTATCACAATTATAGTTAACGGTACCAGTTCTCCTCATGGCTACACACTGGGTGTCAGGGATATTTGTATCAATTCAAACGTAAAATCTGGGATTCTGTCAAAAGTAGACACTCCACGAAATTTAAATATTTTTCAGAAATATTAGCATCGATGCCATAAGATCAACACAGTAGAGGTGAGAACAAGGCGAATTTCTCTGGCTCGGCTCGGCTATACTCAAATTTAATCAGGCTCGGCTCGACTTAACCGATTTAATCGGAAACCGGCTCGGTTTATCTCGAAACTTAACGCTTTCGGCTCGACTCTGTAAGATACCAGTTTATCTCGGCTCAAAGAGCTCATACATGAAAATTGGATTTGGCAGACGTGGATGTACAAATGTATACACAAATGGATGTAACATATGTGTCTACCAAGTTCGTTGTTTGAGGCTATTAACCTTAGCAACAAGCTGCGCAGAACTTTACGATCAGTGGAAGCTGTGCTACAGAATTTTTAAGAACACCAAGGCCGACAACGAATGCTACCGTTAGACAGTAGTCAGATATCACGTACCGCAAGTCGACGACATGAGACTCACTGAAGAGTATAATACTCTTAGCTTCGCTGAATTAGTCGCTGCAGTACGGAGTGGGCGATGCTATTGTGTGCTACCACACTTTTTGCACTACTGACATTATAGTCGACGCATCTTCCGGGAGCGAAAGAATATATAACTCCGCATCCGTATTGTTCACCACAAACCTAATTCTCCGCTTATGTGGGCCAATGTTTCCAGGTTTCGACAACAATGTTCATGTTCCGTGTTCGGTTCGATCATTGCAACTAGGGTGGATAGCAAACCAATTACAAGCACATATACGTGACAGTGTAATCGTCGTGGTTTGAAAGTATTACGTCGCATACGACTGTATCATAGGCAACTGCGTTTGAGTGGAGAACTCAGTCGCATATACAGCACAAATACTTCGAACGAAAATCGTAAAATCTTAAAACCACTATACATGTGAGGACATTCTAAATGAAATTGAGCATCTAGACTACTCAACACAAACGTGCTCTTCTACGCTAAAGACTCTGCGCGTAATCAAGGCTTTCTGATTATGATGCTCAACACCTTTAGCGTTGGTTTTATCTTAGATAATCAGAAAGTAGTGTTACGTAGTGGACATTGTGTGTTGCAATGAATAAAAACTTTTAAATTCCGTCTGTATGTGTGATCGGCCATAACTCGGAAACCAGTTAACCGATTTCCATGATCTTGGACCCATTCGAACCGGCTTAGTCGATTTACTGTGTACATCCCTGTGAGTTTTTTTGACTTGGAGTCTGGTTCCGGGGTCACGGGTTAAATTGTGGTTCTTTTTGCCCATTTATTCCATTTTAGTACCCTTCACGGGAGCAAGGTTATTTTTATCTTAACCTTCGAATTCTTTTCTCTGCCTGGCTATGTTTCGTAGTAATATGTTTTTATGAATTTTTATGAATTTTTATAAATTTCATACTAAATGCCGATGCCTCTTTTGTTGTTTTTCGATTACGGCTCCGATTCTAGAGTCATGGGCAAAGGTATGGTGTCCCAATGGTTCCTCGACCCAAAATTCGAAAATTTGTTCTGCCGTCCTGGGCTGTTGAAAAGTCTCACTTTGGGTTTATCGGGCATGTTACATTCATTGCCGGAGTGATTTTTCCCTGCGACATATGACTCTATGGGTACGGAGTTATGGCGCATCCATGCATCATCGACCCAAAATTCATAGTTTTATTGTGTCGCCCTGGCAGGCTGATAGCTTGCACTGGGGGTTTTCGGGCATGGGAAACTTATTGCCGGTGTTAGTTTTGTTCCAACTTGTGCGGTGTCATGTGATATCCACATATGACGTATCGACGTATGATATCGAGAGCTGATTGGCTGTGCAGGGTAAAAGGTGTAGGTGTACCTATGCTTCACTACGTTCTGCAATCTCGATAGAGTGGCTAGTACCAGACATTAGCAAAAAAAGAAGAGTTCGACTTTGTAATTTTTGGACTCAAAGATAAATTTAGGCGCATCATATATTTTATTGTAGGCAAGTGTAGACGTCACCTGGGAATAAAATATAGACTGTAATAGGTATTTACATTAACCTACTTATGCTCTCTGTTACAAAGCCGGCAACACCGAATATTGCAGTGCGTTCTCTATCGTGGCAATACTTTGTCAATTTACATTGGCTGTACCTTATTTCCTTTCAAGGTGCCTTAAGGCACGCGATTGAGTGGTCATTCTAAGTTTTTTCCTTTGATGGTGAGTTTAAGGCTGTCCACGCATGCACACGATGGGCTACGACACTGTTAGGGGCTTCCAACCGAGAAAATTATCTAGAAAACTTTCGACTGAATCCCAAAAAAGATATTTTTGAAATAAATCTAGTTGAAATGGATTTTTGAACCGCGTCTGGAGCTAGAATCGAATGGTTCCAAAATTTTGGTTGTATCTTAAAAATTAACT
>JASANE010028366.1:0-27490 GCA_030248225.1 Trileptium ribeirensis
ACGTATGACATCTTATTTGCATACGTTTTACATCTGATTTGCATCAGATCTGGACAAGTCTCCGACAATATATAACTGATGATCTTTCATGTTTAAAAGTTCAGTTCTGTAATTCAATTCGTCACCTACAGTTCACTTCATCATTGGGCGTTACGCTGTCGAGCCGCTATCTATGCTGGATCGCCGAACGAAGAAACCACAGAAGACTGATTTTAATTGTAAGTACATGATCTTAATTTTAAGTACAAGAATCAAAGTGATAAACTGGCAAGCTTTCTGAAGATTAACAGATGGCCGGCTGACTGAAGCTCAATCGAAATTTGATTATTTGATTACACTTTCGCTGATAAAACAGCAAATATTGTTACTTACAATTGGTGAACCCGACTAGTAATAACGCAATCTTCTGATGTCGACGCCGACGCGTGCACGCCAGCACGCCGGCACGCCGACGCGGGCACGCCGGCCTTCCCTCTTTCGGGTCCTGCCGGTTCTTTTTGGGCTGGCACTGGCGATTCTCAGGTCTCCTGTGGTCCGGACCTCCACGGTCCTGGACACGGTCGCGGTACCCCGGGTCTTTCAAGTCGAAGCCCCCTGGTCAACGGTCGCTGTTGTTTCCGGGTCAAATGGTCGATTCAAGGGCTCCGGTCAAAGCAAGTGGCGACGGTCGAGAATGCTGGTCACAGGTACAGTCAATCCGGGGTTCCTCAGTTTCATCGGTTTTCATCTCCCTGGTTACTCGGGTTAAGGTCTCGGTCGACGACAGGCAACCTGCCTACGGGTCCTGTTGGTCATCGGCGGCGTCGAGCGTAATCCAGGACCGGTCAATCTGTCGCAACAAACCAAGGACACGCTGACCGGGATGCTACAACTCCTCAAGGCAAGTGACAAGGCGTTCGTTATGCCACCAACGCGGGACGAGATGATCACGGAGCTCACGCCATTCGGGCCTGATGTCCTGCAATTGGCACACAGTCAGCTGGCCATAGTTCAGTTTCAAACTACCGCTGGACCAAGTCAAATCGAACGACCACAGCCGAGCGCTACCGCAGGTCAATTCTATCAGTTGCCGCAGTTCAACCCGAAGACACCGCAGTCGTGGTTCAACCAGGTCGAACAAATCCTCGGTTCAATCGACGACGACCTCAAGAAGCGAAACGTCCTTCGGGTGATCGACAACGCGCTCGTCCACGAGTCGGGGGTCGACCTCAACGCGGGCTATGGCGAGCTCAAGCGGACGCTGATCAACTACTACGCCGACAGCGACAACCGGCGGCTCCGCAAGCTCCTCGCCGAGAAGGACCTCAAGGGACGCAAACCATCGAGCGCCCTCCGCGAACTCCTCGAGCTGGCTCCGAATAGTCAGGATCTCGTCCGCCTGCGCTTCCTCGAGATCCTCCCCGAGCAAATCCGGCTGACGCTGGTTTCAATGGACAACGTCTCCCTCGAGCAGTTGGCCCGCATCGCCGACACCATGATGGAGATGGCCGATCCGGCGTTGGTCAGCCAGGTCAATCGAGCTCCCCGTTCAGGCTCAACACCGACGACGACAGATCCCTGGCAGGCCTCGATCCAGCAGCAAATCAGCGACCTGGCAGCAGCTGTCCGCAGGCTGTCCTACCGCAGCGGCTCAAGCAATCGGAGGTCGCCAGAACGAGCGAACAACAACTATCGCGGTGGCCGCCACGGTGATCAACGACGCCGGCCACGGTCTCAATCACGTCAACGAACGCCGGGGGTGTGCTGGTATCATGAGAAGTTCGGGGCCAATGCACAACGATGCCAAGGGCCCCAATTCTGCTCATTCAACGCGGAGTCCGGCCCCGCCAGCGGTCCGGGAAACGAGTAGCCCCCACCGCCGTGCCAGCAAGCGGTGGGGCTGTCAACGCTGTGTTCGTCGATGCAACTTCAGTCGGGCGCTTCATCGCCGATAGCGGGAGTTCGCTTTCCTTCCTGCACCCCTTACAAGCGCCGAACACCACTACCTTCCACCAACGCCCGGTCGACGCCACCGCAGTCAACGGTACGCCGGTCGAGATCAAAGGTACGTGCAACTTAACTTTCCGGCTCGCGGGCTTTGATCAGCAATTCAGCTGGACTTTCTACGTCGCCAACGTCGCCCATCCGATCCTCGGCCGGGATTTCCTCCGGCACTACGGTTTCGCGGTCGACTGCGTCAACAACCGCCTGGTCCCGGCAGCAGCCGCAAAGCCTCCTGCGGCCTGTTGCGCGACAACCACGAAGCCCGAATCGATACCATCGGGCGTTCGAGTCGACATACCTGCTGAGACAACCAGGATCAAGCAGCTCCTCCGCGGATTCCCGAGCATCTTCGAGCCGATCGATGCCTTCTCGCCGGCTCTCCACGGCATCGAACACCACATCGTTACCACGGGACCGCCGTGCTTCGACCGCCCACGTCGCCTTGATGGACAAAAGCTGGCGATCGCAAAGCGGGTTTTCTCCGAGTGGGAGCAGCAAGGCATCGTTTATCGTGGTGAGTCCCCTTACGCGTCACCTTTACACATGGCCCCAAAGGCGGACCCCAAGACTCCCTACCGCCCGACTGGTGACTACAGAAAGCTCAACCGTCAAACGGTTCCCGATCGTTACCCGATGCCCAACCTCACGGACCTCTCCGGCGATTTTCACGGGGCGACTGTCTTCTCGAAGCTGGACCTCGTCTGCGCCTACACGCAAATTCCTGTGGCGGTTCAGGACCAACCTAAGACGGCCGTCACAACTCCGTTCGGCTTGTTCCTGTTCAGGCGGATGTTTTTCGGTTTTCGCAACGCCGCTCAAACCTTCCAACGGCTTATGGACTCGGTCCTGGGTGAGTTACCGTTTGTCAAGGTCTATCTGGACGACATCCTGGTGGCCAGCCGCTCAAACGACGAGCATCTGCAGCACCTCAAGACGGTCCTCACCCGCCTCAACGACCATGGTCTCCGCCTTCGTCCGGACAAGTGCGTTTTGTTCAGCCCCAAAGTCAACTTCGTCGGGGTGGAGGTCGATGCAAACGGCGTCCGGCCCATACCGTCCAAGGTCAAGGTCATCCTCGACTATCCGTGCCCGGAAACAACGAAGCTCCTGCGCGGTTTCCTGGGTATGGCCGGCTTCTACCACCGATTCATTCCGGGATTTTCAAGGATCGCCGCTCCTCTCACCGACCTGATACGGGGTAAAGCTGGTAAAGGCAACTTTAGTTTAACCTGGTCGGACGACAGCCGCCAGGCATTCGATGCACTCAAATCGGCCGTTGCTGCCGCGGTAAAGCTCTCGTTCCCCAACCCCGCAGGTCGACTTCAACTGGTTACTGATGCGTCCGGCGCCGCCGTGGGCGCTGTCCTCAACCAAGTGGTCGATGGCAACGCAGAGCCGTTAGCATTCTACTCGGAGAAGCTAACACCGCTGGAATCCCGCAAATCCGCGTTCGACCGGGAGCTTCTGGCAATCTACAAAGCCCTGAAGCACTTTCCGTGGCTTCTCGGCTCCGATTTCACCGTGCGCACCGACCACAAGCCACTCGTCAACGCTCTCTCGATGGCGAATCCTTCCGCACAGCAGTCTCGATGGTTGTCCTTCATCTCAGAGTTCGATTGCGACATCGAGCACGTTGCAGGCGCCGACAATGTCGTGGCAGACGCCCTATCCCGTCCAGTGTGCGCTATCACTGCCACGTTCGACGACGAACTGGCGGCAGCCCAAGCAGCCGACGACGACCTTATGCGTTTCCTCGAAGGTACGACCCTACCCATCAAGCAGCTGACGGTCAACGGTGGGACAATTCATTGCGATGCTTCAAAGATGCAACTCCGACCTTACGTCCCGTCCAGCATGCGACGAAAAATCTTTGACGCCGCGCACAACCTCAGCCACGCGGGTTCCCGGGCAACCCTCTACCAAGTCGCCAGCAGCTACGTTTGGCCTGGCATGAACCGCGAGGTCAAACAATGGTGCCGCGAATGCCTCGAGTGTCAAAGGAACAAGGTCAGTCGCCACACGAAGACTCCAGTCAAAACAATTCCGACGCCGGGGCGGTTCCACACGATCCATATCGACATCGTCGGGCCGTTCCCACTTTCCCTCGGCAATCGATACCTCGTCACGGTGATCGATCGGTTTACCCGGTGGCACGAAGCCATCCCGGTTTCGGACATCACCACCGACTCTGTCGCATCTGCCCTCATCTCCGGCTGGGTCAGTCGTTTCGGCGTCCCACGCATCATCATCTCCGACCGCGGTGCACAATTCGAGTCCGCTCTCCGGTCTACACTCATGGAACAGCTTGGAATCGAGCGTCGGCGCATCACGGCCTATCATCCGGCATGTAACGGAGCGGTCGAACGTTTTCACCGGACGCTCAAGACCGGTCGTCGCGCCCATTGCAAAAGCCGGACCTCAATCGCTACCACTGGTCCTGCTCGGCATCCGGTCGGCGCTCAACGACAAGGGTTTCACACCGTGTCAGATGGTTTTTGGCGCGAACGTTGACTTACCTCATTGCTACTTCGCACCAACGTCCACGCCTAACGACACGAGCGTTTCCGACTTCGTGCGAATACTGCAGACTACCGTCAGCCGCCTCAACGCTCCCGATCGTCGACATTTAACCCCATGGCACGTCCCGAAGGATCTTCTCACCGCCACTCACGTGTGGGTACGGGACGATGCAGTCAAAGGCGCTCTCCAGCCACGCTTCCGCGGGCCGTTCGAAGTCAAGAGCCGTGACGACAAAGTCATGGTCGTGAAGATCGGAGGTACTGAGGACACGATCAGCCTCGATCGGGTCAAGCCGGCTTTCATTCACGACGACGCCACAGATGCAACACCAACCGTTACACAACCTCGCCATGACAACGCAATTCAACGACCCGCAATCGGCGACGTCGTCCTCGCGAAGTTCCCGAACTGGCCACACTGGCCCGCGCTAGTCATCTCGCCCGACGACACCGAGCTCGCGGACCGTCGAAGGCCGCCTAACGCCGTAGCGGTCAAGTTTTTTTGGGACAAATCGACTGGCGTACGTCCCTCGCTCCACCATGCGGTCACTCGATCAAGCAAAGCGGCCGATCAAACCTCGCTATCTTCGTCAGGCTCTGGAACTCGCTCATCGCCATGTCGACGGTTTTCCGGATCTCACGACTCATACAAAGAAGACGGTGCGTTTTGCCCTGGACACCCGTTCCTGACGTCGGCGCTCCGCTTAATACGAAGGGGGTTCTGTAATGCGAACACGTCGCATAAACAATATCAAAAACGTATGACATCTGATTTGCATACGTTTTACATCTGATTTGTATCAGATCTGGACGAGTCACCGACAATACATTAACTGATGATCTTTCATTGAAACAGTTCAGTTCGTTAGTCAGTTCATCAGCACGTCAGTCAGTTTCCTTCATTAATTCACTGTTATTTTTACTTGGTAATTCAATTCGTCAGCTACATTTCACTTCATCATTGGGCGTTACGCTGCCGAGCCGCTATCTATGCTGGATCGCCGAACGAAGAAACCACAGAAGACTGATCTTAATTGTAAGTACATGATTATTAACTGTTGAATCAAAGTGATAAACTGGCAAGCTTTCTGAAGATTAACCGATGGCCGGCTGAGCAAAAATGAAAGAAAATTATTAAATTGCATACTAGCCGCATAAAACAGCAACAAAACATCGCTGCTAATTTCTCTGGGGTCTGAGACTTGCTAGTCATTACTAAACAAGAAAGAAATATATAGAATATAATTTTTTCATTTTTTTTGCTATATCATATTTCTTTGCTGTCTCCTTACATTCCACTCCACATAACTCAATATGAAGATTCCTCAATCTTCTGTTGTTCTCGCTTCGGCTTAATGCTTTAAATTTTGATTATTTTGCATATTACACTTTCGCTGATAAAACCCCCCCCAACCCACCCCCCCCCCCCTCACCTCAACCCCCCCCCCAACCCCACACCCCACCCCCCCACCCCCCAACGCAGCCCAACAAATATTGATACTTGAACCCCCCCACATGACAGAAAAACGTAAACGCTTTTATTCAAAACAAACGCTAAAACTACATTGCCGAAAATGGATGCTCAGGCAGAAACTTCAAGGATTGCTGTGTGAAGGATTGGAGGATTGCACTGCCTTGAATTTGTAGTACACATTTCAGGGATTGATATGTAAAGCAATCTTCCATCATAAAAACGTTTCTGAACCTCCAGTTCGACCTTGTAAAACCTAATTGAAACTTATTATAGAGCAATTTGAAACTATATAAGCCTGTCTATGGTAACTTATACACCCTATTATAAATATTGTTATGTAAGGGTGTCTGAAAAAAGCTTGCGCTACATTCATTGTATTGTTATAACGCGAAAAAAATATATTGAAATACTGCTGGTGTACTGTACATCATTTCGTTGAAAGCGCTACTCAAGCTGTACATTAGAGGTGAGAACAGGCCTGAATTTTTAGGCCCGGCCCTGTTCGAAATTGGATCGACGTCGGTCTGGCCGGCCCGAAATGTTCTAGAGTAGGCCCGAAGCTCGGCCCCGCCCGGACGAAATTTGAGCTGGCCTAGCCCGGTTGAAAAGTCAGAAGCAGCTAACATGCTTAAAATATCATTTCAATTATTGCCTAAAATTAATAATTCTATAAAAATTTTATTTTAGCCCATGTCAACTTTAGGGGCCATTATAATCCATGCCATTCTCGATATACTGCCTAAAGCTAAGGGTCTTATATGAGCCATATACTAAGCCTAAACTTAAGTCGTGGGGGGCTGCCGCCTCCCAAACCCCTCGCTCTAAATTGTTCTTTCTTTAATCTTATAACGTCCGGGCCCTAAAGTTGACATAGCGTCATCACCCACCTGGCAGAACAAAATTTTAGCTTTCCGTGGGAGTGTTGATCAGCTCGGCACAACATCAAATGGCAACTTCCTGACAACAATAATCATAGCTCTTGGCTCGCTATGATTAGGTGCTAGCAGAATTGATTTGCCGGGTCACTAATTCGGCCACGTCTGACAACTATTTGAGCAAGAATATACAGAATGACGTTCTGTAGCTCATCGCAAAATCAACAGTTGCGACGAACCTTGCACAACTGAAATCGGCTAAATATTTACTCGATTATTCCAGATTGAACATCAGATGTATCTTATAAGGAGCAAATGTGTGTTGTCTTACGGTTAGAAAATGTAAAAAAGGTCAACATTTCAGTAGACGAGCGGTTCTTTGGATTCCTCAACGTCGAACATACCATAGGTATAGGACTGATGCAGCCATTTATGTCGAAGCTCGATGAGCTTGATTTGGACATCAGCGACTGCATCGGAAAGCCTTTTTATGATAATATTGCAAATATGAAAGGCAATAATACTGATGTCCAAGAAAGTTAATTCGAAGGTCCTTTTCGTACCGTGTGTGGCCTACACGCTGAACAGGGTGGTTTAAGACGCTGCTAAGACACTGCTAAAACCAATTTGTCACTTCGTCTTCGCAATATCTCTCACTTATGTATCTTGTTCGCTGGATCGTCTGCTCAATGGAGCGTTCTTAAAACACTCCGATATTATAATGGAAACGGAAAGAGACGTATGTCGACCTTATGTCAAACAATTGCTCACTAGTTGGCAAGAATGCCTGGGAAACTCGGCACTTATTGATTCGAGTAACCGAGCAGGTGAACTATTAACACTGCTTCGCGAGGTGGAAGTTAATATCCGCGATGTACTTTTGCGCTAATGGTTTCCAATGCGAATGAACGTTTCCTTCACTTGTTAACGTGCATTGTAAGTTATATTCATGAATTTTTGACGCTTTTCAAACAGCAATAGACGATGGCTATAGTCATACATGGCGGCGGTAGGTCATGCCAGAGGGGTAGAGGCCCCCAAGGGGGGGTCGCGGCCATCCCAGGGGGTAACCCCCCCTGGCCGGCCGAATTTTCCTAGGCGCGTTCAGTTTCTACACTAGGGTCCGGCCTCAAAACTTGTCGAGGCGGGGGTTTTGGAGTCCGCACTCCCCCCTTCGGGTTTCCGATTCTGAGAAGTGTAGATTGCATTCTGAGCATTTATAATTCTGAGAATTGTGTAAAATGTAAAGTTTCTGTTTACCGGCAACTGGCAGTTTTTGTTTACAACAAATTGCTGAGTTCGTGGTTAATCCACCGTGGACCATAGCAAACATTCAATGTCTAAATATCTTGTTAGTGTTAGTATATAAATAAGTATAATTCGATTAAGTTTTACTTCAGGGAATGACGTCGTGAACAAAAAAGCTTTCCATACATTTACGGCCGCACATGCACATTTAGCAATAAGCAGGCGCAATTTCCGCAAGGTTTTGCACTAAGGTCCTACTTGGGCACTCGTCGAGGAGCTGCCAAGCCCCCCTACGGTGGGGATGCTGCGCACCCCAACCCTGTGGTGCGGGTTACCCCCCTAGCTTTTCGGCCTCGTGGGGAACTCCGGACCTCAGGGGGGTTACCCCCTACCCCTTGCCGCCATGTATGGCTATAGTAATGTCACCACCAGAATGGGATCGATTGCCGAACTGATACTGATGCTACTTCACTGCCAACGAATCAAGGTTCGCATAATGACGCGAATACATGCCGTTAAAGATCGGCCGGAGCAACACAGTAACATAAAATGCTTTCAAACTCGGTTGAGTCAAGTATTGGGGCGATAATTGCAAGATATATGACATGGCATACGATCGTCTTAATAGATTATCAGATGCCCAACGTCGAACATGCATTCTGTGATGCACGCACAGGAATCCACGGAACTCTTACAATATTCTCGATCCTATGCGTCACTCGATCCAATTAACAAAGCGCAACATAATATGACCCGCAGAGGCGTCGTATATTTATGGCCTATGCAACTCGAATGAAGTTTGAAGACATAACGATCTTGATGAGACGGCTCTTAGGGTTGCGTCTAGCGATAGACACTTCCCACAGTGCTCTATTCGCGACGACTCCCCCAGTTCCCATTGTCTCAATACTTGCTTGCAGGCCTTCCTCCGTGTACGTGGCCGCGTCTAACGATAGCCATTTCCTAAAGTGCCGGGTACACGGTGACCCCCATTGAAGTTGGAAGTCGGCCCCAAAACGAAGGGCATCGTCGCGCAGGTCGATCAAAGATATAGTAGAACAATATCTGTGATTACTTAAGAAGAACTGTTTCCAAAGCTATTTCAGAGCTGCCATAAAGGACCAATGCCTTCCCGAGATTTATTTTTGGTAAAAGAATTTTGAAAATTTAATAATTTATTTTTCTATCTTGTTATTGTCGGTAGTGGTAGCCGTTATCATAACATAATAATATGATGATGGATTGAGTCGTCGTCTTCGACGAATCTCCGCTTCTCATTGATGTGAGCGTCAGCGACTGTAAAGACCAGTTCGGGAGCCACCACTCGGTTGCAAACGTCACAACCCAATTGTCCAACAACTCCAAGACCTCCCGTTACAATGGGTGCCTTCCTTCTATATCTCTTTTCACGCAGTTCATCCATTCTCTCTTGCTCAAATATCGTGAGACCATTTGCGCAAACTTCGTGCTACTTTGCTCGATCACGGGCCAATTGTTCAAGTTCATTAAACGTGACTTGGCATGCCTCCAGATTTTTCTTTAACTGGTCCTTATAACACTTCATTGGTGCACCAACACCTCGCTGACCTTCACTGAGTTGACTGTAAAAGAATAAAAGAGAGGGTCACTTTTACAGTCAATAATATACATAAGTACAATTGTGTGCGTATATTAATAATATTAATAGACATAAAAACTCTGACTTATACACATCACAAATAATTATTACACACTTTCACACATTTTCGCTTATTATATGTCCACTACAAAATATATGTTCATGCGTAATTAAAAATTATTATTATTATTATTATCTGTTTATTACTTTATTTCTTTATTATATTTTGTGTGTAGTTCAGTTTTATTGCTTGTCTTCCAAGAGGATGCGATCACCTAATTTGCATAATTTAAAATTCATTTTACAATTTTATTTCAATTTTAGTTCAGTTTTCGAGTTTAATTTTACACACTTTCACACATTTTCGCTTATTATATGTCCCCTCCAAATTATGTGTTCATGCGAAATTAAAAATTATTATTAATATCTATTTATTACTTTATTTGTTTATTATATTTTGTGTGTAGTTCAGTTTTATTGCTTGTTTTCCAAGAGGACGCGATCACATAATTTGCATAATTTAAAATTCATTTTACAATTTTATTTCAATTTTAGTTCAGTTTTCGAGTTTCATTTTACGAATAGCTTATCTCGGTCAACAACTGGTTGAACTAGTTCTTCAACATAGGGGTGTTGTTATGAAAGACTGACCTCATGGTTCAAGAAAAAGCATTTGATCTCATTGGTTGCTATCAGGGTTGGGTTTTCCTGAAAAAAGTCGGACCGGAAAAAACCGGTTTTTTCAGGAAAAAATGGAAAAAACAGAAAAAACGGAAAATAATATTCAAAGTTCCACTGTTCGGCGAAAAATAGCAGTAAACACAGTTTTATGCGAAATTGAATACCGTTGTTGACTATTAATGTCTTAATTACTGAAAAATGTCTAAAACTGCAATGTTGTCACACAATTTGCAACCCCACAGTGCAGCGGCGCTTGAATCTTTCGAAGTGTAGGGTTGCGGGAAAACCACACGATGGCTATATCCATAGGAGGACTACGTATAATTATTTGGCTCGAATTAATTGTGAAAGAACTTAATAAGCAACCGCAAACTCATATTTTCCAGCTTTGTATTTGCGCGATAACATGATAAAACGAAGCCGGTATATTCTATATACTGCAAAGCATCTTTCATGTCTTCATCTATTTAATATTGATACAAAGGCCGCGCCGGTGGAGACAGAATCTACGGTGGAATTCTTTTGTTTAAATGTCAATGCACTGTAATTGGGCAAATATAAAGTTCCTGGTTGGTCATTGAGGTCTTGTGTCAGTAGATAAGCATCGGCTACTGAAATAAAGGCGTTGTTTGCTGAAAAATGTATATAAATGGAAAATAGCACGGAAAAAACGAAAGCTTAAAAATGATTAAAATTTTTAGCACTATGTGAACTTACTATTAGTTAAACTGGTGTCAGACTATCCGCCGTCCAAGTGATGCTGGAAGCGCATTAATACAATAGTCTATCTAATTTAAGTCTACAATCCAACGGTCGAGCTATTTAGTTTATCACTCGCCGTGGTAAATATGGCATACACGCCGGAGTTGTTTCTGTCACAGTAGGTAAACGGACCGGTGCGGATAGTGGGATGGTGGCCAACCACCAAGGGCTGTAACCCCTTGGTTTTTTTTTGGGGGGGGAGAGCTGAAGTTATGGGTGACCAACCCCTGTCCCATAACCTCCAGTCGACATGTGTGCGGCGACTGTGTCTGCCAAGTTTACTGCTTTTATATTCTCAATACAAATCCCATGGCTCTATTCAGTACCGTACCTATTTGGTTTCAATATACCATCGGACAAAAGTTTCTGTTGCGGCGGAGGAAACAAGCTATGCTTATGCTAAGGTTATAAATTCAGTCGATGCTTGGAAGATAGTGTTATACCATTTCTACCATAACGCATGAAATGTAAAGGCTGTTTAAACGAGTGTATAATGCTAAATAATATTTTGTTGCATGACGGTTTTCTAACTATTTTCGGCTCCAAATCCCTGAAATAGTTTTTTCCATTTTTATCGGGGGGGGGGGGGGGGGTAGGAAAAACGCAAAAAACTCTTTTTTTCCGTTGTGTTTTTTCCGGTGCCCAACCCTGGTTGCTACTGATATTAAGTTGAGTTCAACTTGTTTTATGGAACTCTAAAGTATTGATTACAGCAAACGTCTTGGTTACCACTACTTATAATAATAATAATGCTGGTATAAACTGTTAGTAATAAAACTAGAAGTAAAACGATCAATTGCGTGTTTGTTGCGGACGATTAAAAACTAACGTGCACCTATACGTGTAGTAGTTATAAACCCCAGGGAACTGGGTTGAACCCTCTGTTGCACGAAGTGGTGTTGGGTTATTCTTCCTGACGCTTACACACAATATTTGGTGACGGCCTCGTGTTCCGATAGCCAACTGAATCCATAAACGGTGGTTTGTGCGCTGCACAAATCTTGCACAGTACCTACCACTGGAACGGAAGAAGAATTGTACCCCTAAAATGAAGGTCGTAGGGAAAGTTGGATGATACTCCCATATACCGAGCCAAATATCAAAATCCTGCGCCCCGTACCCAAGCCTCTTTTCTTTGTGAAACTCGCCCCAACCTAAGTCGCTCCAAATTGTGAAACCTGTGCCTCAACTCAAGACCTTCCTAATTGTGAAACCTGCGCTCCAACTCAAGCCCCTCCTAATTGTTGGCCCCTTGCCTATGTGGATTATTAAAGGAGAAATCAAACAAAATATTTAATATGTAAGAAATATATAACTAACGGTCAGGGGTAGGCCTTACTAAAGACGGGAGATGTCGCACATAGCAGTTATATAATTTCTGTGATGTCGGGCAGGAATAGCTGAATCTGTAGAGAGCCCCTGTGTGGAACCATTAGATCGTAGTCGTGGATTCGAAACCCACTACAGCGCACTTTTCTCTTAGCTGCATTTCAAATACTTGCGTCGTGTAGTATCCATCACTGCGTCCGAATGAAAATTATACCCCTAACAATAGCGGCTTAATATCTGGTGCGAAGTCGGACAGGAATACCTCGGCTATGCATATAGATTCAAGAAATGTAGGTTGCGTGTCGAATCCCACCGCTACCCAAGTTTTCAGCAGGCCGTTTTTCAAATCCCTTGAAGCTCCTACCGCTAACTTTGAATAAAAATATATAAAAAAGGAGGCGTACTATGGAGGTCGGACACTACTGCCACCCCGACGAACCCAGAATTATTCCTAAGGACTTTATCCTTCGCCACACATGGCTGGCCTAACAGCCAACAGCTTAAGCACCACTAATCCCCTATCCGGTTATTAAATAAAATGTATTACATAAACAGGTATATACATATATAAATGAAATACACGGTTATATTAAAATTAGGCCAGTTGTCTTAGGTCTTAATGGAAGACGGGCGATAGCGGATTAATATCTGCTGCGATGTCATGAAGTGCTAAGCCGGCTAGAGCACCATCCTGCGTTGCAAGATTGGGAGGTTCGAATTCCACCAATATCCAACATTTGAACCGGCCGTTTTTTAAATCCCTTCATCTTTAAGCTCCTACCGCTGAGTTTGAATTAAAAATATATAAAATAACATTAGTGTCATTATTTAGGTTGTGGTATTTATGCTGATGATATAGCTACTTTTATTTAAATAAGCAACATTTTATAAAATATATATTTTATGGCGAACCCTCCAGCAGCTGTTGGCGAGGGAGACGATTCCTTATATCCAATCGCTGTATTAATTGATGAGCTGCGAAATGAAGATGTCCAGGTAATTTGCTGCTTCTGTAATATATATCGTCGTTTAATTGAACGCTTGATATTGTATCTAAAAATATTAAAATTTTTCTGGGTGTGTGCCATTATATAACCTGAATTTCTATATTGTACGCGTATCTGTTTATATATCTAGATAAACTAATATCTAAAACAGAAATTCTATTGCGGTAAATAATTGCCCGCTGTTTGGAACTGTACAGCATATGTACGAAAAATCTAAGAACAAGCACATTGAAACTTGAAATCTAAGTTGAATTTGTAGTTATGATTAGTATTTGATATGCTAACTAGTAAAATTGAAGGCAATATGAAATGCATAACCTTTGGTTGATTGTAGTTTGTCAGACAAAGTTTTCTGGGGAACCTGGAATGCGATTGAGTTAAATTATTAAAAAGAAATCCTGTAGCCGTGTGCAGTTATAACGGATTTCTTGCTTCAAGATTACCGCAACTAGGAGAAAACGACGAATAGTGGAATAACACGGGAAATTGACAGAGATACGGTAATTTATACACAATAACGTGGAATTACTAATAAAACAGGAAAATAACTTGATTTAGTTGTCCTGGAAATGACCGGACTTCAACTTTTATTTTATTGCTGGTGTATTATTGCTCTTCTGATTTTTAAGGCGCTCCATAAGCTCAGTATTAATTTTGAAATAGTCACCGAGTAAAGACTAGCACGGCTGGCGCAGATCTGGTTTCCTCCGCGCCGGTTACTATTTTTGAAAGCGAGGAAGCGGAGTTCCTCAGATGTTCTCTAAATTGGGAAATTTCTCGATGCCGGGATATTAATGTTTTTTGGAGTTAGGCGCGCAAACCGTTTCATATGTCCCCTTGAGTGTAAAATATATGCCTGTGTGAAAGCATCGTACAGACATTCCACGGTGAACGACCACGATAAATACACAAATTCAATTTTTTCGTTTGGGGGGGCGGACCCCAGGCACATACATAGACTTTATTACGGTTATATCAGTTGCTGCCACCCACCGTGGTGTACAGGGATAAATCTTCGATATATTACAATGGCGTTTCCATAGGACCAAAATTTTATCCGGGGCCACCAGCTCTAGCGTATATACTTTGGCCACATTGTCATTCTTCGTTGTCCACATCACAGACTGGCGCGTGCTACGCCCGGAGCATTGTAGTTATAGAATTCTTCTCTGAAAGGGCCAATCGCGTTCCCTGTGGCACACCACTTTTAACTTCAGTCGATCCTAATCTTCCCCATTAGCAACAACGTCTTGAGATTGATTATGGTTAAAGGAATGTAGCATAATTTCGAACGGTTGTGGACAGACTTGTTACATATATACTTATATAGTGGATACAGCTTTGCAGCATTTTGTGTTTTCAATGCACTGCATACATTGTCCACAGAGAAGACGTGCCTTCTGGAGAAAATTGCTAGATATGATTGTGGGCCAAGTCGCCAAGTATTAGATATATCTGTGATCTCAGGAAATACTCGGTATTGTTCGACTGTTCTCCTGGCTATCGGTATTGCATTTGGCTTTGAGAAATCACATTTTTTCAGTTCAATACTTTTTCTATATCATTTCAGCTGCGGCTCAATAGCATACGCAAGTTGTCGACAATTGCCTTGGCGCTCGGTGTTGAGCGGACGCGTTCCGAATTGATTCCATTTTTAACAGGTTTGATATGTTTTATTTTTTGTTTTCTGATCAAGTATATGCAGGGTGCTGCTTTTTTCGCGTAGCACGTGTGATTACTGTTCAAAATCCAAAATCTTCACATTCATCTATTTCGGTAATCAAATTCGTAATAAGTATTTGTTTTCATCTGTCTTAAGCGTATACTATTTATAATCCTGGCATGGTTTTAAATTGGCACGGAACAATTTGTCGTTTACATAATACCCAATTTTCGTTTATTGTCTTTGGATTTATGAACCTCGGGGCTTGTGAACGTGATTGAGTCGGGCTAGTGTTTATGTTGTCGTGGCCGGTTTTACTCTCGGTTGCGAACTTTACAAAAATTGTAAGTTTTTCTTTACTTTTACCATTTTTTATTTTAAATAATCGAATTGAATTCAAAGTGGGTGAAACGAGCGAACCGAAAAATTCTAACGAGCCGCACAGTGGTGAAATTTTACGACGTCCGTTATTATTTTTAGGGTGACGCGCACAACTCCTTTTGTTTTGGGTGATAGTTCATTTTTAAGATTGAAATCTTTATGCCGTTTAGTTAAGCATAAAGCTCGAGTCCAACATCTTCCCGCAGAAAAAACGGTTCGATGAGGCTTTGGTCAGGTATTGTAGAGACCCGAAACTCACGTTATCTGTTGCATCTCGAATACCGGTGCAGATATATCATTGAAAATGTGCTCATTTTGTAGAACAAGGATACAAATCTTTCCTACGAGGTCTATTCAAGATATATGATTTGGCTCAAAAAGGTTTTAAACGGACCTCCGAAACCGAAATAATACCTACTCGGCAAAATCTCCGCGGTCCTTATGAGTGAATTACGATAAATGTGCGCAGCGATATGGCAAAATAGACGAAATCAATTTTATTTCTTGTTTTGAAGTAACTTTTTATATTTTTACTCGATTTGATTCTGTTAAATCTGATTCTAATTTTACATCTGTGGATTTGATTCCACTTAAGTCAAATGAATTTTAATCGAGTTGTCACAATCGTACTATCAGCTAAGTGAAGTTAAAACCAACCGTAAACATCAACGAGATGTACACTAGGTGTATGTGTTTAACATAAAACTTTTGCTAAAATTCTCGCCAAAACTCAATTTAAGAACTTTGTAGAACTGAATTTAAAACGAACTTATTTTAAATCGAAACTGTTTTTAATTTTACCATATCTATGCACGTGCACACATCTTATCGTAGTTCCCGTGTTAAAGCTATCTGGGTGTTAGTCTCATTTTGTACATCAACTCATCCTCTGTGAGTCCCTAAACACTCATTAAGCCGGTATATCTTCTCAAGTATTCCAGGAACATGCTTATATTCGGCTCAGTTTGTAAGTTGATGGTCATTATAGCGGTGAACTTCTTGCTAAGTTACACATGCAACGTTCAGAATCCACCGCATTTGCGATAAGGCAAGCTATTGTTATACAAATACATAGACGTTGTTCAGCTTTGTTTTTATTGATGGTGAGAAACTCAGGTAAAATTTCGAATTCACACTACACTATTTTGGCTGTGGGTGGCTTTCCTGTTGTAGGGGAAACTGACTGGAAATTTTTTATTCACACTTCACAAATTTTTATCTTTTTATTTTATTTTCAATTGTATGGTTTAGTTCTACTTATTATAATGCAAAAATTCAGTTATTTATCGATACTACAGTGGGTGTTAGTGCAAAAAGAATGGGCATCTTTGCATGATAATACATCATTCCATACAAATCCACTGGTATGCTGTCGGATATAAGCTGTAGTGTAGTTATGCATAGTTAGGTATGCGTGTAGTTACCAGTGTGTCCTGAATACCTTGCCGAGTATACGACTGCATGACACCGAATATTTTCTAGGTTTACTTCTACACAAAACAGACAAAATACAAACGTCTTCATTCTGTGGGATTCTCACTTATAGTATATATTTTCATTGGTTGGTGCAAACAGATTTCTTAAACTGAGAAAGATCTTTTTATGGTAAACGTCTGAAGTATATAAATCTACCTCTACACGTAAATTATTTTTATACACAATGAGCACTGAACAGTGACAGGTTTTAGTTCGTCGCGAAATTTTTTGCGTTGCTTCATTTGTATTACAGTAAGCATCGTGGTGATAAAATCAATTATAATTTTATTGTAATATGTAATCGCTGTTCAACTATTCAATTAATAAGAAATGTATTATACGATTGATTTTAGACACTATCTATGACGAAGACGAAGTCTTGCTTGCTCTCGCCGAGCAACTCGGTAATTTTACGCCGTTGGTTGGTGGGCCTGAGCATGTACATGTCCTTCTAGTATGTCTAGTTTTTTAAAAATCTTGTTTTGTGTGATTAATTTACCGATTACAGCAGTATCGTTGCTATGTCAGTGCGTGTTCACATTGCGTCCGATCCGAATCGCACGTGTGTTTTATGTAGAGAGAGCACACTGCATCAGGTCCGGAACATAATGCACAATTTTTTCCGATTTAAGTGGGTGATATAGTGTGAAAATAAAAATACATGTACATACAACATACGTATACGATAACTATAAAATTTGGTCATGTCGGATCGGATCCTATGCAAAGTGAACACAGTTCTGCTCAAATCGAATGCAGTGTCAAAACGGTCATATTCCCATAATTTTTGTTCTTATTTGTGGCGGCTTAAGACAGCGAGCAGGGCGAAACCTATGTTTTATGTTATGTATTTCTTAAATCAAAGCTATCGGTTGTTTTTTTAGAAGCTTCGTGTGTCAAAATACGTAAAAATGCAAAATATTCTTAGCTCATTCGTAAATTTATGTTCCATGACATTGAATTTATATATTAAATATATATATATTATATATTAAGTGGTTGAACGTTTGGGTTAACTTCTGCTGAATATGCTTATTATATACAATTGTTAAATTAGTAGTTTTATTTCTATCACGTAATCTTTTCCTAAATTTCACTTAATATTTATATAATTTTCAACAATGTCGTGACAAATGTATATTTACAAAGCTATATTATTGTATATACACTTGTCATTTGTGCCGTATTTTTTCACTTATCTGGCCTGCTCTAGATAACTTAGCAATCGTTGAAGAGACGGTGAGAAAGCCATCGAATTTCTGCGAGTGAATTATCAAAAATCATTCCTCGTCGCATGCTCGAAGAATGCCGCTAGTCAAATATACGAAACTATATTACAATTTTACCGTATTTCACATTTCTAACCTGTTCTAAAAATCTGTAGCCGTTGAAGAGACGTAGTGCGTGAGAGAGCAGTCGAATCTCTGCGAGCGATTGCCAAAAAGCATTCATCGGCGGCGCTCAAAGGACATTACATGCCACTAGTTAAATTTACGAAACTATATAAAAATTTTGGCGTATTTTTTCACATTTGTAGCCTGCTCTAGAAAACTTAGCAACCGTTGAAGAGACGGTAGTGCGTGAGAAAGCCGTCGAATCTCTGCGAACAATTGCCGAAAAGCATTCCTCGTCGGCGCTCGAAGAACATTACATGCCACTAGTCAAAAGGCTCGCAGGCGGTAAGACGACATGACTAATAGTGTTCTGTACTGAAACATCTCACTCATTAAGAAAGCAGTGCTGCGGTATTAGAAAAAACATTTCTTAAAACCGATATAAATATTGTGAAAACCATTTATTCGATTTACATATCAAAAACATTGTCTTGCCACGGGACACTGACAGTCAATATAGCGTGTTTTATGTAGCTTAGTGCGTATAAAAATTACATTGTTCCTACTGGATATCGATAATGGTTTTACGCTGAACTATAGTCACCTGATATAGTACTATGCGGGTGTACAACTGTATTAAGCTGTCTGAAGCAAGTACGTATGCAATAAGTAGTAGTATAACCTGAAAAATATTCCGGTTCCGACCGAGGCATGTTGAAAGCTAAAAATTATGTAGAGATGTTTGAATTCCATTATGTTAATAATAGAGATGTTACCTAAACACAATTGAACACATTAAGGAGTAGCATAGTAACCCGAGGCTCCAAATTTAATTTTGTAAAACATTTCCCCACATAATTCTCGTTACTAAATATTTGGTTTTGCAGTGCAGTATTTTTTTGAAAATGGTCTTTCGTATTTTGCAACAATACTCCCAACAGATTTCGTTAAATATATAACTTGAAAATGACGAATACATAGAGTAACCAAGTACAAGATTTTTAAAACAAAAAAGTACATATATAGTACCAAGCTAGCAAAATTTCAGCAAGGGTATATATATTTAATACAGACCAGTGGTCGAGCCTTAGCTACACAGTAAAAACTCCCAGGCGATATATATCTTAGTTTGTGAGAAAAACTATATCAACCATAAGTTAGCCAATTGAGAGAACACAAGTATCGCAACACTAGGAAGTTTTTGGCAGAAACTCACTATGAGTTGAGTGAAAAAATTTGATGTTCTGGTAAGAAAAATTTCAACGGTTTGGACCGGTACGTGGCCATCGTTAGCAATAGCTGGCATATATTGGCAAAATTTAAAACGATTTGCATTGACAAAATGGTTTTTTAGCTTTCTATATTGGCACAAGAGGAGCAAGACCACGACGCTTAAAACAATTTATAATACAATATCTTTAATTCCACATTGTAGGATAAGTATTACTATAGACTCATCACGTATATTATGTTACCTGCAAGAGCCTTGAGATGAAAGCTCATACATAATAGCCAGAGGCCCTTTGAAAAGTAATTTCAAATATATATGTGTTGCACGAGGTTTTTGGATAAATATTTCAGTGTGTGAGTTAAACTACTTGTGTACTTGTTAAACTACTGACTACAATCCTAATCTTATGTAAATTGTACTACTGACGCACTGAACAAAATTAGTGCCTCAATTTTCATTTGACCTTGGATTCGATTTTGCATTATGGTAAAGCGTGGTCGCTTGTTGTGTTAGCATATTATCTCTGTTGTTTTGTTTATTTCAATAAATCATCGTTTGATTATTATATAAGAGTAATCTTAAGGTTATCCCACAAAGCATCCTATTTTGTAGTTTCACATAAAAATTGTTACGGAACGTGTTTTGTTCACTTGAAATTCAGCGCAAAACTGTTCGCGAGCACTCTGCTGTGTGGTTAAGATTTAGCCATTTTGCATTTGGGAAACGTCAAGTAAATTTACCGAAAGTTTAAGAGTTGTAACTACGGATCGATTTGTTTGTGACGTCACTTTTTCTTTGAATATGTTAGAGAATTCAAAATCTATTTACAAAATTGATAGACATTAGAGAACCAAATTTCTGCAAATTGAAAATCGCCAAAATGCTGTTAGAGCACAAGGTATAATTTTTGGCAATTGGATTTAGTTTTGCCAATTTTCGGCAAGCGAATAACCGATTGAAATATCGCAGTTTTTGCGTAAGTAGGAGTTGCGATTCGATATCGGTTATTACATAACTGGCCTGTCCATAGTGGGGGCCCCCACTTTCCAAATCCCCCATGTTCGTGAGATCTTCCCCCATGTCCGCCCCCCCACTCGGCCCAAACCCCCATGTTCAACTAATTCCAAAAAATTTTTATATCTAAAAATTTATGTTTTTTGTTTGCAAATTGTTTTTAAAACATTAATTACGAATATTTATAATGCTAAAATATTGCTTTTTGGCTTGACAATACATTCACGGTAGCAAAAATGCATGAAAATATGGAAATATTTAGTAGTTTTAAGCAAAATTTATCCCCCTCCCACTTTTAATTTTCCTTCGAGAATGAACATGGGGCCCCCGAAGTTTTCCCCACTTTTCGGATGGCTGTGGACAGGCCAGCATAATAGGATGGTTCGTGTGATCATCCTAACTTTACTCATTGTCATCAACATGTGACGCCGTATAACATGTTTACATACATATTTTTTCTTTGTCATTTTGTAAGGAGTGTGAAAACATGTCTAAGACATATATCGGGGTTTTAAAAAACCGAAATACATATAAATTGACATTCCTTCTCGCTTATAGAACAGGTATTAGTTGAATTTACGTTGTATATGTATATCTAACACCTTATATTACATTTACGAATATTTATGAACATTCTAAAAGTAAGATATGTGTTATTACTTATTGGTATAATTGAACTGTGTTACTCATAACTCATCTTTAGCTACATGTATTTCGATAAATTTTTTTTTTCGATTGCAACAGTGGTGACGATTTACCATTTATTTAAATGGTAAGAGCTCTGACACCATATCCTGGGGCTAAATGACCAAAAACTGATTTTAAGGATCCTTTTCCAAATCTGGCCATGTGGAAGTGTTATAATACGACTTTTTGTGGGGCCACTCTGTGTGCAGCTGTCGGCGCTAATATGGTTCGCTGATCCTTTGCCAGAGGTGCCGGTTTTTCAAATTGCGAGGCGTTATTGCGCATTTGTGACTTCTAACGAGCGGGTTTAAAATTATACATAATGCTAAATCGGTGCTTTTGTAATTTTGTGTGAAACACGACCAAAATATACCTTTTCACCAGGGAGTAACTGGAATTCCGGTTCCGGCGAAAATCGTGTTCCGGTTGCGGTTCCGGCAATGGGCAATACCATACCGGAACCGGAATTCGGGTTTAAAATTTTTGTTTGAAATTTTCCACATTTTTTTGCTTCATCTGTGATCCAAGCATATGTAATATAATATATTATACAATGATCAAGCTCCAATACAACCAAGCAAAAAAAGATTAACTAAACAGTATGCCTAGTGAAACGTAAGTAGGGCACATAATTTCAGTAGGAATTTTTCATAATAACCTGCGGGAGTTTGTTCACAAATCAAAGCCAGGTCGCTGCTTGTAGCGGCTATTTTACAAATCCAGAGGTCTGCGGGGCATATACGTTCGAATTAAACCGATCAATTCGGTAACAGAGTATAGCTTACGCAGAAGTACTTATGATATGCTTGGCTAACATAAATTGCCTCAAGCACCATTCAGTGCGCTTCAAAACTTGGTAAAACAATTCTAAATTGAAGTAAACTAACGTCATCTGCAACGTAGCCAGAAACTGCTTTCTTTGGCAATGAACTGTATTTATTGAAACTGTGTCTCATTTATAGCATTCTGATTAGAAAGTTATCGTCATTATCATCTAACTGACGGGCACTATTTGTCCAACGCTAGACTAAACAGTGTCTCTGACCACTGATCAGAAAATTACCTTCTATTGTTTTTTCTTAGAATTATATAAACCAATAATTTCAAGTTTCCTACAGAAGAACATGTAACAAACGTATCCGTAGTAAAGGGAGGCGACTGGAGACAGTGCGAAAGTGTGTATCATACGCTCCAAGCTTTGTAAGCACATTCAATTTGACGTAGTATACCTACGCAACGGTGTATAGTGGAAGGCATTTTTTGCTCTGGGTATGCAAAAACCGACATTTGATCGATAAATAAACATTATTAGCTTCCTAAGTCTTTTTAGAGTTTCAGAAAGGCAGTGATGCCATCGCAATACATTAAGTTTAATGTAAAAGTTATTTTTAATGCGTTTTAAATTCACTATACCTTCATTTCTTCCTTCATCTGTTTTACTATATATAAATTTCGAAGACCAGGTTCCAGATCCGGCTTAAATGGACGGTTCCGGTTCCGGTTATTCCCTGCTTTTCACGGTTTCATGGCTTTTACGGCCGACGAACCTGATATCCAGAATGTATTTTGTCTTCATTTGTTTGGCTATGTATTAGGTGCAGGGATTAAGAACGATGGTTTGGTAATCTGCTGTTCAGGACTAATGCGTGTTTTTCGATACTTTGAATACGACAGTTTGGTTATCTAAACATGTGTTTTTCATTTTTTCATTTCATGTGTTTTTGGTGCTTTTGAAGAATTTAGGATTGACAAATTCTATTTCCAACGTGTAGTCCTTATTTTATTTGTTTGGTTATGTATTGTGTGCGGGGCATCGGTCTATATATAGGTATCCCAGTACGCTGAAAATGATGATTTGGCTAGCTGGAGTTCCACAAATATTCCATGCCTTTTTAGTTGTATTCAGTGGGGTTTGGAATCCAATATGGCTGTTCGATGGTTTGCTGTGATGTATTAGATTAGTTTAACTTCTACCATCGTTAACACAAATTGCCGAAAAAATTAGACTTATTGATGATTATATGGTTATGCGTTGTTATCTGGGCCTTCAGATTAGCTGTTATAGGTTTCGTGGCACGCAAAATAGACGTTTGTTCTTAGCTTCTATTGTACCTGCATTATAAGGTATGAAATCTCGTAGAGGTTTCAGGTTAGTATATATGTAAAACACAAAGCCTGCTACAAACAGGTGGTTATCAGCTTATAGATGAAATCACGCTAGCTCCGTTTACAAATCAATATACGGAAACCATTTAATTTTATAAAGTTGATAATTTTTGTCGTATTTTTAGGCGATTGGTTTACATCGCGCACGAGTGCTTGTGGTCTATTCAGTGTGTATCTACAGAAACCATTTAATTTTATAAAGTTGATAATTTTTGTCGTATTTTTAGGCGATTGGTTTACATCGCACACGAGTGCTTGTGGTCTATTCAGTGCGTATCTACAGAAACCATTTAATTTTATAAAGTTGATAATTTTTGTCGTATTTTTAGGCGATTGGTTTACATCGCACACGAGTGCTTGTGGTCTATTCAGTGTGTATCTACGGAAACCATTTAATTTTATAAAGTTGATAATTTTTGTCGTATTTTTAGGCGATTGGTTTACATCGCGCACGAGTGCTTGTGGTCTATTCAGTGTGTGCTATCCCCGTGTTAGTCCAACCATAAAAACAGAACTTAGGCAGTAAGTATACTATCTGTGCGGCGATTAGTTTATACATTTTTATGCTGTCAATTGCTAATGACCATCGAAGATTACTGCTTTAGTTGTTGAGTAGTTTCAGCTTTCTCCTTAGGGTATTCTGGATGGGATGTCATTTGTTTTCTGTTTTGATTAGGTATGTTGCAGGGAGTAACCGGAGTTGCGGTTCCGACAAATTTTTCCTGAAATCGAAGATCCGGTTACATGCCCTTTTGGATATGTGCATGGCGTATTTTGTAATGAATGATTTCCATTTCCAGTCAAAATTAGTTAACAAACTAAGCCATACCTGAAACACTATTCTTCATGCTATTTATATTTATATAACATAACAACGAGATAATTTTATTTTTGAGTTCGCGCAGGAACCTTAACTTTTTAAATTTCCAACATACATTTATAGACATTTACTAAGCATTTTATGTCTCTCTAACAAGTAATTGTTGCTAACTATGTCATTTAAGTTATAGGCCAACAATTCCTGCTCAGTAACTTACAACTAACAACTACTACCAAATGTGCCTTTATCAGTTATCATATAGTCGTAAGACCACAACATAAAGCAATTTTGAGGATTTGGCATTGGTGAGGATTTTCTGATAGCATGACGGGGCGAGTGTTGTTTGTTCACTGCCTATTTTGAGGTTCGAAATTGTGCCTACTAACCCCGTTTTAAAGGCACAGTAAGACAATATATGTGCATGTGCAGTACATTAGGAGAAACAGTGGCTGTAATTTTCAGCACATCTTAGTGGTTTCTTCTCACAAGTGTGAATAATGTAGTGCCTACTTGTCAATTGGAGGCATGCTAAGTGTCGAGAAGCTCCCTACTCGGGTTTCAACTACCAAATGTGTCTTTTGTCAGTTAATTCCACGATATACTTGACAGTTTTACATTTTCTAAGAATTTTATATTGTTATGAAAACAATTTTTTTGCGTTGTAGCGCCCTAGTACTTGACGAATTGGCTGTTTTCGACGTAAGCACAATAGTTACATTGTATTTAACTGCCCTACCTATAGAATAATATATAGCCCCAACCTAGTCATCAACGTACAGCTAATTAAAAATGGCGGTATTTTACAATTCAGTATTTATTGCCTCATGCAGTAACTCACAAAGGTAACGACACACCCATCGTACTTTTAAGATAACGTAATGAACGTGTTTAACTGTAAACTAACCCTATATGCCCATCATTCAACGTCCAACAAACCAGAGGATGAGTAATACTTGTGTTTATTTTACCTTATTGATAAGACCAAGTTCGGGTTCTGGCAGAAAATTGAAGTTCCGGTTTCTACTAATTTCGTGTCAAGTTACCCACTAGTTTGGTATAGGCTTTTTATATGATGAAGTTGAACGAAGCAGTGTGATTAAACGCCGAATTGGCTGCTTTCGACGTGTGCACAATATTTGCGTTAATTGTATTTAACTGCCCAACCGTACGGAAAACCTATAAACCTAACCTATCCATTCGAAAAATCTATAAACCCAACCTAGCCATCAACGCACAGCTAATTGAAAAAATGGCATCATTTACAATTCAGCATTTATGGCTTCATTCAGCATCTCACAAAAGTAAGGAGACATCCATCGTGCTTTTAAGGCAACGAAATCCGTGTTTTGACTGCAAAGTAACTCTATATTTCTATCATCTGCGTCCAACAACAAGAGGATAAATAATACTTGTGTTTATTTTACCTTATTGATAAAACCAGGTACCGATTCTGACAGAAAATTGAAGTTCCGGCTTCGACTAATTTTGTTTCCAGTTACTCGTGTTACGTATAAGCTTTTTAAATGATCCATTTGAACGAAGCACCGTGGTTAAACGAAGCACCAAATCAGTATAAAAACAATCTGTCTTATAGTTTCTGATTCAGTTAAGCTTTGAATTATTGGGTTCCATTAGCTAAACAATAAAATAAAGACATATATGCTTATATCCCTACGGTTCTAATTAAAATAACTACGGCTTAACATGTTTATATGATTTTTTGTTTGGTTAGCGTAATAAATATTTGAATTCCGTGAACCTCTTCAACATGTATTGTCCAGCGAAATGTGTCAGTGAGGATTTGAACTTACCAAGAGAAGACTTAAAGGATGCAACTGCTTGTTTATATAAACGTATCATTTTTATTGTCATATGTTTGCTACAGTTGAATTTTTTTACTTAGGTTCCCTGCTCATGCAGTATGTAAATTTTTGGCCTCCCCAAGTTTTCTGGTCTCATGTCACCTGACACTTTCCTGGATTTCTAAAAATATCGAATTTAACGGTGCTGGCTTAAAAACATGCAAAATTGTCATATAAAATCTCTTAAATTTATCTCAATGGAATTAAAAATTACTAAAATTTTACGTTTATATATATGTATGTACAAAATTGCAGTTAATCGGTAAATTACACGTATTTGATATTTTCTTACATGTATTAAGGTCTCTTGTGTTCAGGTGGAGGAATTGCGGATGAATTTAGGGAATCACATTAAAGTACTTTCAGTCTCCTCAGTTAGCAATTGGAAGGCTTCGAGCATAATTTTGGTAGTTTGGGGAAAACAGCTGGGCTCCTCATTCGCTGAAAATTTTGCCAAATGGGCATGAACCGGCCCCCACGGATCCATGGGGTGCATAACCTTGCCAGGGGGCATTTTTCCTATTGAAAAGGATTAAAAATCAAAACGTAATGGAAAGCGATTTTTATGTAAATTTTGTGAAAATTTACGAAATTTTTGCTTCAAGACAAGTTTAGCACAAACTTTGATCAAATATCATGTCATTTGAAGCGGCTTTCACCGAGCGGAAACAAAGAAATTTTGCAAAATGTGATGAACCGTTGGGAGCCCAAAAAATTTCTTTTTGGTGCACAAACTGGGGAAGGGCACCCCTTTTGTCATAGAGCACCTGATAATGCAAGAAGCCGCACAATTTGGAGAGCCCAGGACAGTATATTTAATACGAATAGCCGTCTCATTTAGATTATTCCGTACGCTATGCCGTGACGATACACCAATGGTGCGCCGAGCAGCTGCGAGTAAGCTCGGAGAATTTGCAAAAGTGGTCGAAATGGAATATCTAGTACAAGATCTCATTCATACGTTTGTCGATTTAGCACAAGATGATCAGGTATGCTAAGCTATTTTTAGAAGCTTTTCGTTGAGAGTAAAACGACTAGCAACTCGACGTTGGATGTGCATGTGACATTAAAAAATGAAAAGCTTTTTAATGTTTAAAGCCACATACATCCAAAAGAGCAAGCTAAGAAGTTTACATTTTAACTTGATATTAATCGAATTTATACATTTCCTGTACAGGCTACTGATTTAAAGAGTACAAAATTTAGAAAACTGTTTTATTAAGTTATCTCTTCTCTGCATTATCATCTAGATAAGATTTGTGGTATTTCGAAAATTATACACCCGTGACCTCAATAAGCTTATCAGCGACCATGTATCGAACTCGCAGCAATACGTAACTGAGCTAAAGCAAGACTACAT
>JASANE010028368.1:0-18046 GCA_030248225.1 Trileptium ribeirensis
ACTATTGCCGAAAGGACTTAGCTTGTTTTATAAACTACCTAGTGCTAAATTTAAATCTTCTAAGTCCATAATAACTCTCTGTTGAGAAAATTTGTTTTGCGAAGGTTACTGACTTGCCACTTCACTGTTGCTTTATACAACGACATATTGATGCATAAACTTATGAATGTGTTTTAATTTTTAGAATAAAACAGCCTAAAATTTGCAAGACCTATCTAAATGTTTTTGCAATTTCTCTTTATTTTTAGACGTAACATTTTCTTTTTGTTCAACAGCCGGGATGCTTACCTTTAGTGCTTGATACGTTACGTTTCCAGACGGCTCCGTAATAGAGCTACACGTCTCACCAGCACTTTCAGTACTGCCCGTAACTAGGCCGCCTGGCTGAACAGTACAGTTGTTGAATAGTTCAGTGAAATTTTTTTGTAATTACGCCATTATTTCAGAAAATGATTTTGGTGTAACATCAGTTAACAAGAATAGGATGCGAACACTTTGTTGTATTTGTCGCCGCATTTTATTGTTTGTTTTTGGTAAAGATAAGATTAAAGAGATGTCTCCATAATAACAGTTTATTGTCACCAAATTATATACATATATATCCTGTATATGCATGATAAATGTGCTCTTTTCTGGCCCACTGTTTTCTTTCGAACGTTGATGACTATACGAGTGTATGTGTGTAAAAGTTTGTTCATAATGCTCTGATTTAACAAGAATGTCTGATTAAGCATTTCCTTAGTTCAAATGAAGTTTAATATATTTAAATTCGATAAAAGTATCAGCGTAACCCTGAAAAGACCATATTTAAAAATTATAAATTTCTATGCATGATTATTGTAGGCTGATTAATGAAAAACTCCTAAATGCATGATCAGGAGTTGAGATTTTTTTTGCTACTTGAAATAGGTAATAGTGGAGTTGAGTTGTTTTGCCGAACAAATTAAAGCACAAATGGATTTAAGATATTGTATAAAATAGATCAACAGTGATTAAAGAACTGTTATCAAGAATTTTGAGTACATTGACACAACGTAAAAAGCAATGGGGTTGACTGTGGTGTCGTAAAAACTCAATTGCCGAAAAAAATTAAAGCTTTGTTATTACGGTTCTGAGGCGACGTAATTAATGTTATACAGCCTGAAACAGAAACAGTAAAATCTACACTGCAGCTAATAACTATATATTTTATGTACATTCTTTTAGCAAGCACGACCAGACTTTATAAAGCGAGAATGCTGTTTGCTATGATATGGTGTAACTTTTTAACTCGGGTTTAAGGGTCGACGACCAAAGGTTATGGCTGGCTTTACGATCAGCACTAAGTAAAAAATAATAAGGGGAAATTGGGTTGTTTGCACAAATACGTGGAATTACTTTTAAACAAAAAAATTTAGTAACACAAGTTAAATTGAATGTATGCCGGAAACAAAGTAAATGTTCTACGATTGTAGAATGTGAAGAATAAAATATAAAACGAAAATATAAAAAAAACTTATAGTAGAAAGCAAACATTTACATTAACTCGCATAAACTTTCTAATAGTTAGCTTAAAGCACATGTTTTTTAAGTTTTACTTAGTTTTCTTAAAAAAACAACTACCTTATTACTAAAGGTCTTACCTAAGACCTCGACATGTAACAATAAATACATTTCAAGACAATTTGCTAAAAAAATAAAGTGCCTCAAAGCACAATTTAATAGTTTAAACATACATTATTATGACTATTTCTATTATAAACTGCTTTCTAACATTATTATAATTATTAATATTATTATATTAATAAATTGTGCTTAATTCTGCGCGATCTGTACATAATGGGTGAAACTGTTTTTTTTTTCGAGAAAAAAGGCGTTATTGAAATTGGAAATTCTGGAAAATTTACAAAATTTACAGCGAAATGTTGTAGCAACAACAGAGACATGAGCATCAATAATGTCGTTAAGAGAAGTATATAAGTGTATAATCATTGTTGAGAGACAATTAAATTTTGACTCACTTTTTATAATACTATTTATGTCGTACATGCACACAATCTTCATATAATTAGCACGATTTTTTATCTTCATAGATACGTAAAATAATATTCGTTAAATATTTATATTTTTTCTTTACCTAAAAATTCTAAATATTTTGAGCAGCCGATTTTGTACGATGCAAAATACTGAATAAAACATAAATCTAGGTATATCACATCATATATAGGTAATAATGTGCAAAATTCGTTACATATTCCGATTGCTTTCAACGTTATATTGTAAACGATGATATTATATGGCGGTGGTAGTGGTCTCGAATTTGTTTCTGAGAATCATACTATTAAACCTAATCAGTCATCAAAAAATGACAAATACCATCGTAATTATATTAATGAAAAGTTTAGTTGGAAAGCAGAGTAGTGATTAGTTATTTCTAAACGTTTTATTACTCGCTTTGACGTATGCCGTATTGTCTATTATAAGTGTGAAAGGCCCAATACATTTTTAAATGTTTAAATAAACATTACTTAGGTTGTTTAAAGCAAAATTCATTGTTACTGATTAATTCAGTTGCTAAGGGAATTTTGGCAAGATAAAAAGTCAGCCTGCCCAATATATAACACTGTAAAATTATTCTCATCACTTCAGTAGTTAGCATGTTCTAGACGAAAACAAAAACTCTACCTGATTTTAGTCTACGAGCTGGCGTTGTTAGATCCTGCTCACGGAAAAGGGACGTATAGTTATATCCTTTTGATAACGTCCTGGCAGTTAAACGCAAAGTATGAAAAAACAATATATTAACTAAACTTATCGAGCCATAGCGTACTTCAAAGATAAAATAATGCTTAGTACAGTAGCCAAGATACTATAAGCATTCTTATACAGCTGAATAATTTAGTTTGATTTAAAATAAATATTAATGCTTTCTCTTTTGGCATAAGAAGTTTTAGAAAATGGTATTGGTTTCATGCAATAGACTTGCAAAACCCTGTAAATTTATTAATTTGTAGATATCAACTGGCGTAACGGCTACAAAATTGCGGACACCCAAAGACATTATACAAATAAGTAGTGGTTGCTATTAACTGGGCAAACCCAACGGTGATTATGTATACATTTATTTATAAGGTTTAGAATTTAGTGCAATGTTAAACTTTATCTCAAGCCACGTTACGATTTAACACTTTCAACACAAAAGGTATCCCACTAGGCTACGATTTAAAACTATCAAGAAACTGGTTTATATTACATACATTTATTTATAAGGTTTAGAATTGTGAAATGTTAAACTTTATCTCAACCCACTTACGAATTAACACTTTCAACACAGTAGGTATCCCACTGGGCTACAAAGTAAGATTTAAAACTATCAAGAAACTGGTTTATATTTGATACATTTATCTATAAGGATTAGAACTCTGTGAAATGTTAAACTTTATCTCAACCACTTATGATTTAACACTTTCAACACAAAAGGTATCCCACTGGGCTACGATTTAAAGTTATCAAGAAACTGGTTTATATTGTATACATTTATTTATAAGGTTTAGAATTGTGAAATGTTAAACTTCATCTCAACCCACTTACGAATTAACACTTTCAACACAAATGGTATCCAACTGGGCTAAAAAAAGTACGATTTTAAACTATCAAGAAACTGGTTTATATTGTATACATTTATTTATAAGGATTTGGAGTTGTGAAATGTTAAACTTTATCTCATCCCACTTACGATTTAACACTTTCAAAAGGTATACCACTGGGCTACGTATTTAAAACTATCAAGAAACTGGTTTATATCACTATACTAAGAAACTATAAGGTTTAGAATTGTGCAATGTTAAACTTTATCTCAAGCGACGTTACGATTTAACACTTTCAACACAAAAGGTATCCCACTAGGCTACGATTTAAAACTATCAACAAACTGGTTTATATTGTATACATTTATTTATAAGGTTTAGAATTGTGAAATGTTAAACTTTATCTGAACCCACTTACGATTTAACACTTTCAACACAAAAGGTATCCCACTGGGCTACGATTTAAAACCATCAAGAAACCGGTTTATATTGTATACAAAGACATATTGTAGCACATAGGTGGGATAAAATCAGTAGTATTTGTACTGCCGGTTAAAATTCAGCAACAAACGAGCGCAATATCGCCAAAATATCTCCATCGGTTATGTCGCATAAGTAACGTCTTCGTTCATGCCTCACTGGTCTTTCTAAAACTTGCGTAAACTCAGAACATAGTTTAAAACCTTAATATCTCGTCAAACATACCTATATAGAGCTTAAATATCTCTACAAAACGAGCCGCATATATGTCGTATGGATTATGGGGATGAGTCTTTTCTGTGTATTTCGACCCTCATGCCAGTTATTAAAATCCAATGTTTTTTACCCTTGGTAGCCTCCGTGCAGCAACGCAACATACGCACCTACTTATATACATAGAGTTTACCTTTTATGTCCAACACTACCAATTGACAACAACAATTATTTTACAACGGCATCTCTTTTGACTGGACGTTTGGAGTACCTTTCCACGCGCAATGATGTTTGTTCGCATTTCCAAGCTCATACAACAAACTATGCACAATATATCAGTATTGGTTATATCAATATATAACTGTTCTCGTACTTCATAGTCGTGGATCATTATAAAACAAATGAATTAATTTAACTTGACTTAATACATGTACGCCCTTATTGGCCTGTGCCAACCCATGAGAAACGTCCCGAATGAATTAATGCTTTCCATCAGGGTTGCGATCCGTTGCAATCTCAGGACTCACTCCTTCCATCTGGCCGATTCCATCACAGATTTTTTTATATCAGGCTATCGATGGGCAAATTATGTGCTCCACGTTGGCCGATGAGGTCCTTTAGCAACATGCGCCCCAATTATCGTAACTACCAGTTCCACTATGAATTATTTTGCGGACGGTCTTGAAACCTTATCCTGACCTCGCATCAGAGGCGTATTTCTGGCAGCGAACGCTTAAGGTTTTTATCCATCAGCGATGTTCGAATGTTTTTCCAGCTGATGTATATCAACTAATAATAACTACCAAGACTCAGACCCATAAAGTGAGAGGAATCGAATAAAAGCGCTGGAGACCCGAGCCATCCATCACGTCTCTTCTTTGAATAATTTGTGGTCTACGCCATTATATGCGATCTGAGCATTATATATCGGCTTCAAAATTTTGATTTAGTTCCACCACATACGTCGATGTCACTACTAAGATAATGAAATGAGTCAACCATTTCCAGTGGGCCACTGATTTGTATTATACAGAGCATAGTAACGACATAACAAACCATCAACTTAGTCTTATACGCATAAATAGCTAGACCTACTTAATAAGCCACTTGTTCCAATCGGTCCCTCCTGTTCATCATATTAGATTCTGACTATTCTAGTAGTGCCATGTCATATGAGCGAAGTCTAGGTCGCAGAGCTACCCACCGTTTCTGCTTCCAATGCGGTTTACTTTGACTGCTGTGTGCAGAGCACATTGCATTGAATGGAGAGTCTGGAATTATGCGAATTTTGAAACAAAGGCAAACCAAAGAACTGCAACATATGGAACACCACAATATCACGTCAGACAGCTGCATGACTCTTACATTGACAGAATGAGCACCATATAATGTCTATGGATTATGTAGACATGTGCTTTTCGTGTATTTCAGCACTCATGAGACTTTTAACTTTTAATTCATGCAGTTGCTACTGGTGCAAGGCTCTGCTTCAAACCGTAAGCCGGTAACAGATTCGTCAACACTAGTCTAAATGCAAACTAATTCATGAAGTAAAGGGTTAAAATTCATTTAGCGTAACATTGATAAATCGGGACTCATTGTAAATGCACCAAACGCAACTACATAGAGCTGTAAGCTCTTGACAAAATGAGCCTCGTATGCTCTGGCTAGATATATGACCGTTTTATTTAGCTTTTTAAAAAGAGCCCACTTGGACCCTGATCCTAGACCCAGGGAGCACTTACGAAATTATTTTTAGTCATATACAATCTTAAGTAGTTTACAAAATGAACATGATTTCGGTTAACTGTGCTTAGGCAGCCAACATACTGCTAGGAGCCTGTTTTGCGGCACTTTTTTGACTCCTAGAGAGCTCTGCGGCCCACTTTAAGGGAGTGAAAGAGCTGAAATATGTTTTCGCACTGAAAGCCATAACACAAATAAAGTTTCAAGCTTTCCTATGAGTTATTGCGCTAGACGATCACATAGCAAATACGAGTAATGAATCCCACAGGAGAAAATATAAAAACCGGTAGATTCAGGTTTAAAGGAAACAGGACATTACTGTTTAATAGGGTAGTATTGTTTAAATTTGGAGCCATAAAGCTAATATTTAATGCTCAAGTGCACATATAATATTGATTGTCGAAATGTGTATACAATGGTTAATACCTTGACACACAGTAAGAAGTTTTTGCATCAGAACATACCAATACAACATTATTCGATATGTTGGAATTTACAGTAAGAAATTTCCTCGTTATTAAGCTTTTGACAGTCCTTGCAGACAAATAATGCAACAGCTCTGAAATCCGGATAAATCCGTAAATATCGGAACACGCAGTCAAAATGGTACAAAATTCGCACCTCCAAGCTCTTGTTCTTTGATTCTTCATGCTATTGCTGGGGAATTTTAATAAAGCAGCAGTCACCCAAATAAATATGCCGCTAACAGGAAATATAAAAATGTCGATATTTAAACTCAGGCTCGAGCTAAATTGTTTGTTTAAATTTGTATAATAGAGACTATTTATAGAAATATGAGGTCTCTCACTTCTAAAGTTATGACCCAACGACCTGTATAGATCCCTCCTAGGATCCCTTAAAAACATCTAATTTCGAAAATTGTTGGAGAGGATTTGTAGAATTAAACGCAATCTTAAGAGCAAAATGGGAAGATTGGTACACCCAAAACATAATTTTAACACTGTGGGAGTCTGTTGCCTCTAATTTACGTCCGCATCACTCAAACATCTGTATTTGCTGAATAGGAACATCCAAAACATACAAACCATGCAAGAAGTGAACATACACATTTGCAAGGCAGCTTACCACGGACCATTTTTGCGTCTTGACGTTTTGTATACATGGATTTAATAACAAATGTATACATAAATATATATATATATAGGAAAAAGATATTTAATATTAAGAGAACTACTGTCCACTCTAAAGCTAATGTACCAACATAATCACAATAGTCAATAACGTTGCGAATACCTGTGCAATTTTTATTAATAACCAACACCGAATAATCCGGATTGTTTGTACTCATAAATTTCTGAAGAAATAAATGCCATAAATTTGGTGTATCGCATATAATGGTTAGTCCATAATGAAAAATGAAAGTACATATGTGTTACAAATGATAGAATAGCTACATTAAAATATATATCTAATTATATAAATATTATATTAGCTATCTACCTATTTACATAACAGTATTACTCTCATAAAAATGATCACAACCATCTAAACGAACCTATGTCCGTAGCTCTCCGGAAAAAAACCGGAGTGTGGCAAGGTCGGTTATCCTACCAGAAGAAACAGAGCCGTAACAATGTGTCGCCATATTGTTAGGACAGTCCAATTTCGCGATCGCCTTGCCGCGTAATCACCAATCGATAAACACATAGGATAAAGTAGTTCACGTTGGCACGGTATGTAGTAAACACCAAGGTAGGTTCTGACAATTTAGCTAACATCCAAACTTCTTAAAAATACACATTCCATGTTATACTTGTAATAAGGCGAAATGCAGACACTGTTGAGAGATGTTTCATCATCACACTGTTATAAAGCTCGGCTAACTCTTACAACGCTTCGGCCGTGTCAGTACGTTGTTTATTCTTCAGCCAAACATTTAAAGATCCAAAAGTCGTTCCGGAACACATTCATGAACGCGGAATGATTGCGAATAAGATTTCTTGACGCACAATATTCGGATTTGATCAGATATATCGATATACGCTTTTAAAAAGTATGAACATAAGTGGAGATTTTTATAGGCAAATTTATTGCCAAATTCCGTAAACAGAATACACATTAGCTCAAAATACAGAATTCGTTGTCTATTTGCCGAACTCTTTAGCATATCTTTAATATGTCCCTGTGCGTATTGTTTCAAGATACTTTCGTGTCCACTAACCAGCCGATCCGAATCGATAACAGTGAGGAAATAACTTTAGTATGCACGTAATTTTATGTTTAATTTGAGACAACCATTGTGGAAACATATTTCGATCGAACCATTTCGCGAGATTTTTCAATTCTGAAATTAAGTGGTTCGAGTTGACAAAGACAAAAATCCGGATTCTTTGTTACTGCGCAATCATTTTTTCCACGTCTCGTCAAGTATAGCCAATTTTAGCATGACGCTCTATAAAACATTATGAGAGATGTGTTAATTCATATATCTCAGCATCATTAATATTTTGAACCAAAAGTTGTCTTAAGATTCAGTCAAAATCGAACCAAGTCGGTAAAGAATATCCTTGGAATTAGAAACCGACATATCAGCTGTACCAGAAGACAGATCATGTGCCGACCCATCCTCAACTCTGGCATCAACACTAGCTAATGTCATAATGCTGGCATCGTCGCCACTTTGTGTGTCTATTAGTTTCGCTTTCAAAAGCATTGTTGCGACGGCGTTGTGACGAAATGCCAAAACCCAACTATGCCTGACTATTCAGTAACCGGCCATATAAACTAAAATTCGACATATCAGCTGTGCCAGAAAACGGATCATTTATCAATCCATCCCCACCTCTGACAGCCATACTAGCAGGCGTAACCATGCTAGTACCGTCGCCGCTTTGGTTGACGCTGTCGGCTTTGCTTTAAAGAGCTTTGTCACCAAATGTGACAAAGTGATTAAGCCAAAAATCGATGAATTTCATGCACCGCAGCGTAGTTCTGCATCGGAGAAAACACCTTGAAAATTATCGATTATTGTACATGCTGTATCCATTGCGCTGTCGCACCTGCGTAAGCTCTGCAGCAATCTGGTTAACTTTTGTCGGTACATCATGGAGCCAAATATTCAGAAAATCTTGCGTCTGCAACCGTTTATAAAAACCCGTTCTAAGGGCCTCAAATGCTCGACCGTGGTTCTCTAAATTCCGTGTATCCACAATCAAGTGCCAAACGTCGTGAGTTGTATAACCTAGTTCAGCGCTATGTTCTCTAAAATGTTTGACGAACAAAACGTAGTGTTGTATCTCATCATCATTGCAATCTTGAATTTTCTTGCTGATTCAGTTTCGAAAACATTGTTGACATGGCCCTGTGGTGAACAGTCCGATTGTTGGTAATTTTCATTATTCACTTCACCTGGTTTTGAAGACATGTTTAATAGTTGCATGTTACAATTATAATTATACGAATCTTAGTGAATTTGAATATTGTAGAAAGGATTTGGCCTCACTTGGTGTAGACTCAAATTGAAATAAGATAAAAACACAAATATATTGTAACGTTTGCAATCTTTGGTGTTGATCACTTGGCCAACATACTAACGTTTTAGGTTACGTAAAACCGAAGCATTATTACACAATTAATGTTAACCATGATCAGTATACTTATACAAAAACAAGTATACACGATATGATATACCCAAAACTAGAATAACGTGATACATAGTAAATTGCGTACTGTTGTGGTTTTTATTTTTAAATATTTCTTCATTCTTATATTCAAATCAACAATTATATATCTTTTACCTGAAGCGTGATAAGTCGAAAAACGAAGAATGAAAATATATAACCCAACGGCCACATCCTCGCATAATGATTGAAAAAATATCTTTTAGTGTACAAATAACTGTGCAATTTGAAATATTAGGATAGATTGTAACCGTTAAACCATTATCGAAGGTGAATATCTGGTATTTTTTTAACACTTATGATAATGCAGTATTCACAGAGAGTTGTGTGTGGTCGCTGCACATCGTGACCGGTATAGCCCTAACTATCTTTATACAGTTTGTGACTATACTTGTAACCATTGTTACACTGTTTGTGGCACTGGTCGTAACGATTGTTACATCAGTTTGTGATAACGGTTATAATGTTTGTTACACTGTTTGCAGCAATGCTCATAACCATTGCTATACAGTTTGAGACGATAGTCATAACCGTTGTTACACAATTTGTGTCAGTGTTCATAACTGTTGTTACAGATTTCTATTAGATTGATACTTTGTTTTTGTGTTGGAAATATTCCAATCACCTAATAAAACGTAAAAAATATAAGATCCATACGATATTTTTATAATTTAAGTTCCTGTAATCCGTAATGCTGGCGATGACTGAAAATGTTATGCATTTCTATTAATGCCACAACCATAAGGAGCACCGAAACAATTTCTACCTTCACTTTTAAATAATGACCGACTAAAGGCTAGGGATGTACCTATTTTCTTTCAATAGTAATGCCTATCTTATGCATGAAGGTAGAGGTAGTTTTTACGTTTATAGGGCTTTAGTATTTCCTTTCCTTAATGTATACCTTATTTATTCAATTAATTTTGTCGTATTTAACAACATCGAAATCAATCGACTTTAGTAGTTATCCGTTTCGATGGATTTAAAAGAATTATTGTTTTTTATGAATAGGGAATGTTTAATCGCAATGGTGTTAAAAATCTACGGTTCAAGGCAACATATGGTATGACGATTCTCATCGGAACAAATGTTTATCGATTTGCATATATTTAGACCATGGAGAGGTAGAGTGTTACCCCCTACCGTCCAAAGTTCGGAACCCCCTCAAGCCATATTTGCTCCTCTCGCCACACCCTATGCACGACTAATCTGCGTGGAAAATTTTAGCAAAAATTGGGGCAAAATTGGAGTACAATTGGCAAAAAATTGGAATAAAATTGGCGAAAATATCCGGAGAAGGGAAGGTCTACTTGCAAAGGACCTCTTCCCTGACGACTCTCCGCCGCTGCCGTCTATCTAAACCCTAAGCCGACGGACCTTCAACACCTATGATGCAGACATTGGTTTAGTACACTTCTAAAACTTAAACAAATGAAGTATTTTTCTGTTGAAATAAAAAATATCTTAGGAAACGTACAAAAATGAAATGTATTCACATGGACCGATCACGCTTTCGGTTTGTTCATAGCAAACACTAAAATTCAACACTAGTCATATTCACAATATTCTACGTCCCATTGCATGTATTATTAACAGATGCCTTTATGAAACGGTGTCGCATGATACCAATTTATATAATTAAAATATGTGGTCACATAATATATATTTATTACGTTGACAATTCATATATCTAAACTCGCACATAGCGTAGAATATGTATAAAATTTTAGTGCGTCATAAAATTTACTACGTTGTTATCCTTCTTTTCTGTCAGGGTAACTTCAATGATAGAAATGAAGCCTATTTTATAAGCATTTGAGCATTGTATGACAGATGTGCATTGCGACATAAATTTAACATTTGCAATAACACATGTTATAAAAACCACTCGCGCACAGATTATGCTACAGTCGCTTCGTTAAGCAAGTCCACACCTTGGCGACAGGTAGCTAGATCTCACTCAAAAGAATTAGTGGACGAGGGTTCAGCGCAGCGAGGTCCTTGAGAAACTCTTCGGACATTTGATACACAACCTCTTGAATTAAATCCGACTTTTTTGCAACGTTAACACAGTTTGGAACAATCATATTGTTCTGGAGTCTCAATGACAACGCCAACTAGATCAAATCAGAAAACATTGGTCCATTAATTGAAATCACACGTCCACAGTCAATATGTTAAATGTTCCGACATACAGAAACGGATAGCAATAAAATTAACTTCTGAAATAAAAATCTTGACGCAAATACTAACTCCGGCGCCAACCGCCGATCGAACCCAGCCTTTCAATGTATCCTTGGCCGTAGAAACATACATTGCTCAAAACCTTTCCATACAAATTCATACTCTGAAAATCCAAGAATTCACAAGCTAGTTTCCCCTCAGGCGGCAGGACCAGACCATTTCACCATTGGCCGAACAAACTGTGAACATAGGTGGATTACCACCTAACTGATGAATGTTTGGTCATGAACGCGTAGTGATTTGAAAGCCTTTTGATCCATTATATTTTCTATATAAATTGTTTCAGCGTACATCATCATCAGGCAGGCATCGATATTATCACTGTGCGTCTCTACCCAAGTCGCACAGTACGACTGGATGTTATCATTATTCAGGAACCGAGTTGCCAAAACGTCCTTGCCATTCTGCTTCAAGCAGATAAAGTAGCGAGCTTGATCAATGGAGGTTGCTACGTACTGCCTGAAGTGAACAGCACTGTCAACGCAGAAATGGGACAAACCATGGTTGCTGCCCCCAAATATCTCCCGACATATTGTAGTCTGAAATACGCCAAAATATTAAACAACTCGACGTCTAACGTTAAACTCCGTCGGGTTTGGGATCTAGTTGAGTTGACTGCCATCCCAACCAAAAGCCAATTTTCGGAATCGTTCGTTCGGTCAGCTATGTTTTGCATATCCATCATCGAAATTCGTCGATGAGGACGATATAATGCCACCTTATCACTGCATGAAGCAACACGGAGCCACAGAGTGTTACCGCAATCTTCCAAAGGATACAAAAGTTTGAGGGAACGATGGTTTCAGGGTTTTAGCAATTCTAATGTTTGCAAGTCGAACAGATACTGGCCGTATTTCACCATCATTGCTCACATTTAATTTTTCAATTAGCCCGATGTTCCAGTGCAATCTTGGCAAACTATATTTTACTCGCACTACTGAACAAACGTGGGCTTGCGGTCACTACAACTGTGTTGCTTTTCTGGTGACAGAGATTCAGAGCCAAGCTCATGCTCCCAATAAACCAGAAGACGAGAATTAACGATCGCAGCTATTACTCCGACAAGTGTACAGAGTTCCGACACAGTAATCGGCGTGCCATTGAAAGCCTTTCAACAAAGGACATTTGCAACGGCTACTAAGCGCTCGTAGAATCCTTAAGGAGCCTATTCAACAATAAAGCTTTAGTGGATGCAAAACTGTGTACGCTTTCAGAATGAAGCACTGCCACCCATTTTTACTAACAAACAGTTGGATCTTACGGCATTGTGAAGCGGTGTCCGAAATAATATAACGTGGTATACCATATGTCGACACAAAACATCGAAGCGATAGCATGAATTGTTCGTCTGATATGTGATCAACAACGTCAAGAAACATCGCGCAACTACCATACAGGCATATATACAAGAAAATCCCGACTTTGCTACTCGTATCATCGGTTGATTTCACGAATAATGGACCCAAGTAGTCAATCCAACGTACGAGAATGGTGGTTGTTCTGCTACTCGTGACGCCGGCAGTGAAACGGTCCACCGTCAAGGTGACGACAACGACAAAAACGAATGATCCGTTTATATTACCATCCTTCCGATAAATATACAAAAGAGTTCGAATCTCTGTAAGTCATTTCAAACCCCCGAATGATGCAATCGTTGATGGACATTTCGAACCATCAATTCAGTGAGGTGGGAACACTTGGGCAAAGAAACTGGGTATTTCGCATTGTAACCAAGTGCAGCTTCATCAATGCGACAACAGCACTATCCAAGACCATTTGAATCACAGCACAAACTAAACTGCCTGCCGATTCCCATGAGCTAAACGTCACTGTGGAAGTTCGCCAAGTCGGGAACCATTCTTGCTGAACCGATGGGATCAAATTAATAGCTGCTTTCAGCAAATCTTCGATGACAAATAACCGAATTGACGATCAACTTTTTGTTTCGTTAGACACAAATCAGATCACGTATGCCGTGCAACACCAAAGGCGATTTAAGATGGTACATTGGTACAATCGACTACATTTATGATCACTGCAGCATCCGTAGGAACGACACAAGCACACTCTTCAGAAGCTGGACAAGTCTCATCTACCACAGGCCAATACATTGTAGAGCCTTGATGCAATTCAGGGCCACGAAACCACACGTTCAACTGCTTTAAGGTACTGAAATCACATCCCCGAAACGGAAAGTAAGTAGAATCTTTATCAGATGGCACAAACTGAACTCTCTCTGTTGGTTTATTGCAGAGACCCGAGTTTTGACAAAAAGAACTTGGGCACGTTGATTCTTAATTTTATGTACAAACGCGAGTCGATCCATACAAATTGCTCAACAACAAACAAACTAATCTGTTTGCAAACAAATGGCAACAACCTTGAACCTAAATCTGATGAAATCAAGTCTAGCCTGGGAATATTTCGGGTATTCTTTACGGGAGCAAGGAGAGTTCTTGACATCATCAAGCTGAACACCGCCTTATCTGCACTGATATGTCGCAAGTGTATACCGCAGCAGCACTGGTTTTAGCAGATTCATCGCAAAACACATGATGTTCAAACTTGCTTCGTTCATAATCGAAAGGACACGGAGCCTTAGCATTGTGGTATTCAGGATTTCTGAAGACGTTATACTTAATTTTAAACCAATCTACCTGATCATTCTCAGTTGTTACGCAATTTCGGCAATTCCCAGATTTTGCATTGTTATAGGATAAAATTATCCCTACGGATCGTACACCCGAGTAATTTGCTTCAAACCCGAACGTTTAGTTACCTTTTCGGTTAAGCTAGAGGTTCCAAATTTACACCGCAGAGTGTCTTTCTCAAAGTTCTACCAGATGCCAAGTACCTTTGGTTCTCGCTCAGTTCCCTGGGCTTGAGGCATAATCCCTCATCGAACTTTGGAGGATTTGGTGTATCACTCTCGGAGATTCATACAACCATCCTGAAACATGGCTTTAGCTTGTCTGTAGTACACCACTGCGGCGTTGCAACAGCTTTTAAAAGTCACCATCTTATTAACGTTGTGGGTAGTCAAAATCTATTCAGCTATGTCAGATAACACCGACTTCAAATGCTCCCGTACTGTACTTTCTAGAAGAAATATAGTAAACTTTCCTAATAACGTCACTTTCTTTTATCGACACATTTAAGCTCCAGTTTAAAAAATGTCAAAACAAGTAATGATTTATTACATTTTTATATGTAAATGATCACATAAATGTTTACTGAGTTACGCAGTTACCCGTTTGGCTGTTACAAATTAGCTGTGTCAAAAATATAATATTTTATTGTGTTAACGAATTCCCACCCTAGTAGCTACTTGCATCATTAAGGTTTAATGACCATTTTTTATGTGCTAGTTATGCCTTTGTCTAGAAAAAATTTATACCAGTTTGATGAGATTTAGGTGTGGATTCTAAACTTGATATCAGAAATTGGATTATTAAAATAATAAAAAGTTATCAACGATATTAAATTTTTAGCAACCTGCCTAATATCGACTGTAAGTTCTGTGATGTCCTTGTATCGAAACTTGTCGCAATATCGACACTTCGGGTCTCGGCGTAGTTTAATGTATTCTGCGCCGGAATAAGTTGGCTTTACATGTCAAACTGGGGCCAATAAATGTTTAACACGGAATATAATAGGCAACGATCGTTGTGATACAAGTTTACTAGGATCATGTCAAGTTTTCCTCTATAATACACGGGGGTTGGGCAGTTTGATATGATTGATCTTAATTGTGGACCCAGACTAGGCTTAAGCTTATTTTTGGCGTTAGACTGATAGAAAAACGTCACACGAACTCTCGAGAGGAAAATTTGACATGATACGCGGGGGAGAGGAGGGGGTGGGAAGACTTGATAACATCCCATTGTTTGATACTGCAGCTGACAATATATTATTCGGTATTCAACATTTGAACGCTGAAAACTCTGAGTGAAAATTTGACTTAGGCCGGCGATACTTTCATGCTTCAAAAAAATCGAGTCAAACTTTAGCTCGACATCAGCTAAAAATTACCGAGTTAATAAACTTTGATTCAATATGAGTAGATTCCCAAACTTTTCTGAAGTTCTGAACTATTATATTAGCTTAAAACTTTTTTTGGGTTTCAGTTACCAATAAATGGAACGCGTCAGTAAGCATTGGATTCCTTGTAACCTTAATGCCTCATTCATTCCTCCGATGGTGAATTTTAAGCATGCACGTCGAAGTTTATTAAATTGTTTCCGAAAGGTAGCAAGTAGATCATGTCTAAATCCGGTTGGATTGACAGCGATTTGTTTTTACAGTGGTTCGAGCATTTTATAGCTTATATATCATCTAAGGACGATGATTAGCGAATTGTTCTATTGCTGCATGGTCTTTAAAGTCACAAATAAATTCAGCTATATAAAAGGCCCAAGACAATCGGATTGAGTTGGTGTCCATGCCATCTCACGCATCAACGCATCTTCAACCCTTCGAGAAATCGGTATACTTCTCGTCTAATAAGAAATCGTGGGCCGAACGTTGTCGCCGGTTTGTGGCCAAGAATCCTGGTACAGCTATTACACGGTCGACGTTCGCAAATATATTTACAACCGCCTATGCGCAATCATCTTTCAAAGAGAGCTGTCAAGGGCTTTCGAAAACTGGCATCCGTCCAGTGGATCCTAGCCAACTCGACCAAACCGCATTCGCGAACCGTGTCTTAACAACTAGAAATTCAGCCTGACGGATCCTTACGTATGTCATATGTCTTAATCATTTCTTTTGGGTCTCGGACAGTCCTACACAAATAATTAACAGCCGTTTGCCTACCTTGAGCAAATGTCAACCGAGAGGATCAGTGGAAATGAACCGTCAACATCAGCTGTACCTGGACATGTACAAACTACCAGTCGAAATATCGATCGAACTTGCTCCGCTCCACCAGACGCCGGTTTGCGCGCACCACCAATTTCGCGCAAGCTTAACCTCACATGGCTGGTAACTCCGATTTTGGCGGAAGAACATGAACCGAAAAAGATACTTCAAGGAATAAAAAGTGATACCTCACTTAAACCATTCTCCATCAAAAGCATATAACTCTGTCGACGTCATGAAAAATGGCAAATCACCAAAGAAACCATTCAATCTCGCAATTTTTGTAAGGCTTCCGGAATTATGAAAATAATAACACAGGGGATGACTGGTACAAGTGTCACGAGTATTTGGAGTGGGAGCGCGAGAACTGTGGTGGGCGTAAAACAAGGGCACTTTTACTGCAAAACCTGTGTTCCATTAGTAATTGCTTAAATGAAGCAGTGGCTTGTGTCTTTTATTTTCTTTTTCTAAAACGTCTTTCCTAAAGCGCTGCCGGTAAACTGGAGGGAATTTTGCAAATTTCAGAATTGCGAACGATATATATTAGCGGAAAATGATTACCATAAGGTCTCGTAGCTAAATCTTGCACACATAATTTGACAGTGTCGAAACATAAAGGCTTAACTATTATACATCCTGTTCCTAGCAGACATGACATGAGGTGTGTTGTAGAATTTTTGCGCATGTTACAAAAAGAAAAATTCAAAAGTCGCGCAAACATATTTTATATATACCGCTAAATTGCAAATATTGTGTGCAACACCGTAAATGTAAAACATCTATGGGTTGGCACAACACTTTTTTTCAAATATATATAGTATTACACTGTGTCCAGTTTTGGATCGATTCGCTACAGCCTTGTACGTTTGCCTGGCATTTTCTGATAATCTATTTATCGTAAAAACAATTACGTGCTAAAACATTTGTTGTTTTATTGTATCGTTTTAGTTTACCGGGCCGATTCAGGGAGTGTCGATATTAGGTACAATTGTCGATATTAAGCAAGTACCACGTCGATATTAAGCAAGTTACATTACGTATATACATTCTATATAGTGATGTCGCAAATGTCGATATAAGGAAACTTTATTATATGCCGTAGATTACGCCAAACGGTACCTGACAGAACCGGCGCACAATTAAATTCCAACCACTGCGGGCAAGAGATATCGGCTAGCCACAGAAAACGTGTGAGGTTACGGTCACTGTCCTGCAAACAAAATTTGAAAGAAGGCCTATTCAATATCACTGACCAGTCCAACCTTCCGAAGCAATACACTAACTGAACCAAGAACA
>JASANE010028373.1:0-13631 GCA_030248225.1 Trileptium ribeirensis
CTTTACCTTTCTTTACAATTCTCTATAGACACACAACTTCAGTCAGAAAGTAGTTAAGGGTTTTTAATTATCGGTAAAGGTATATATTTCTTTGCCATTCTTTACAATTCTCTATAGACACACAACTTCAGTCAGAAAGTAGTTAAGGGTTTTTAATTATCGGTAAAGGTATATATTTCTTTACCTTTCTTTACAATTCTCTATTGACACACTTCTTCAGAGTCAGAAAATAGTTGAGGTATTTTTAATTATCGGTAACTGTATATATTTCTTTGCCATTCTTTGCAATTCCCTATAGACACACATCTTCAGTCAGAAAGTAGTTGAAGGTTTTTAGTTATCGGTAAAGGTATATATTTCTTTACCTTTCTTTACAATTCTCTATTGACACACTTCTTCAGAGTCAGAAAATAGTTGAGGTTTTTTAATTATCGGTAACTGTGTATATTTCTTAGCTATTCTTTGCAATTCTCTATAGACACACATCTTGAGTCAGAAAGTAGTTGAGGGTTTTTAATTATCGGTAACGGTATATATTTCTTTACCTTCCTTTACAATTCTCTATTGACACACTCCTTTAGAGTCAGAAAATAGTTGAGGTTTTTTAATTATCGGTAACTGTATATATTTCTTTGCCATTCTTTACAATTATCTATTGACACACTTCTTCAGTCAGAAAGTAGTTAAGGGTTTTTAATTATCGGTAAAGGTATATATTTCTTTACCTTTCTTTACAATTCTCTATTGACACACTTCTTCAGAGTCAGAAAATAGTTGAGGTATTTTTAATTATCGGTAACTGTATATATTTCTTTGCCATTCTTTGCAATTCCCTATAGACACACATCTTCAGTCAGAAAGTAGTTGAAGGTTTTTAGTTATCGGTAAAGGTATATATTTCTTTACCTTTCTTTACAATTCTCTATTGACACTCTTCTTCAGAGTCAGAAAATAGTTGAGGTTTTTTTAATTATCGGCAACTGTGTATATTTCTTAGCTATTCTTTGCAATTCTCTATAGACACACATCTTGAGTCAGAAAGTAGTTGAGGGTTTTTAATTATCGGTAACGGTATATATTTCTTTACCTTTCTTTACAATTCTCTATTGACACACTCCTTCAGAGTCAGAAAATAGTTGAGGTTTTTAATTATCGGTAACTGTATATATTTCTTTGCCATTCTTTACAATTATCTATTGACACACTTCTTCAGAGTCAGAAAATAGTTGATGGTTTTTAATTATCCGTAACTGTATATATTTCTTTAACTTTCTTTGCAATTCTCTGTAGACACACATTTTCAGTCAGAAAGTAGTTGAGGGTAACCGTGTATATTTCTTTACCTTTCTTTAGAATTCTCTATTGACACCCTTCTTCAGAGTCAGAAAATAGTTGAGGGATTTAATTATCGGTAACTGTGTATATATACATATATATTTCTTTCAAATCTGTCCAACGTCCGTTGGCTCATTGACGTCAAATGGGGTTAATTTTGAATTTTTAGCAACTCATAATTTTTTCCAATTTTGCCGAATTTTTCCCTAATTTTAGACAATTTTTGCCAGTTTAAGACTATTTTTGTTAATTTTCGCAAAGTTTCAATTGTGCCGTCGTAGCCCTCATAGAGAAAGGTGGTCGGCTACGCAGCCTTCAAGAGGAGTTAAATATGACTTAGGGGTTCAGACCGTCAGGAGGTAAGCCGCCTCTCATTTCATAGCCACATATGGTTTTTTGTTATAGATGGTTTCTAGTTGAGCGTGTACATAAATCACAGTCTTAAAAGTCCACTGACAGTCCGATAAATTAGTGACCTGGCTTCCGATACAGTGTCAATGCGCGAAGTAACGACGAAGTTTTGAAGGTAAGCTTCCCAAAGAAGGTTCTACACCACAACGAGCGTTGTAGACGTATATAGTTCGTATGTCTTCAGCGGTCTAGTTGTAGGTGGCATAAACTTTGTCGTTGCTATACTTACTTAGCGTAGCTCGGACAAAGGTTTGATTTAATGTAATTATGGTCGTCCAGCCTATATTCGGGAAACCAAATCACTGTAATGGGAATGAATTTTTACTCACAGAATGAAAATCGAAGAAAAGATATTATCTGTGCACGAAAGCATTTGTCTTAATGTTATGTCTTAATGTCTTAATGCATTGTAAGTATATTTGATATGTTTACGGTTTATGGTATTTGCAAAATTTAACTAAGCAGGTATAATCAAAACCGTAGACTCCACAAAACACTGGGGACCTCTGATTCACACAGAGAATTGTTATAGGATTTATATCAATGGTTTGTGTAACTTAAAGCATGGGCGCACCCAGAATCTCTCATTTTGGCAGCACTGCCCCCCTCTTCGCGCCTAGAGGGCGCACGGGAAATTTTGTCACCAACAGGCAAAATTGGGCCAAATTGGGGAAAATTGGTAAAATTGTGAGGCTAATAATTTTTGGCCATGGTCTTTAATTGCCCTCCTTCCTCTGGATACGCTACTGTCTTCAAGAAGATATAAGTATATATTATGTAGTGTTTAGCCAGACCGAACACACTATTTTAGCTTATAAATTACTTCAACAAGTTTATCGCACTAAGTTTTACGCGTAGGACCATGGCCCCGATGCGGAAAACAAGTCTATGCACCATGACAATATATATTTGCTCACTTTTATCGTTGATTTAAATGGAATTCACCAGATTCAAAGCTTTACGCGTAGGACCATGGCCCCGATGCAGAAAACAAGTCTATGCACCATGACAATATATATTTGCTCACTTTTATCGTTGATTTAAATGGAATTCACCAGATTCAAAGCTTTACGCGTAGGACCATGGCCCCGATGCAGAAAACAAGTCTATGCACCATGAACAATATATATTTGCTCATTTTTGTCGTTGATTTAAATGGAACTCACCAGATTTTAAGTTTTACGCGTAGGACCATGGCCCCGATGCAGAAAACAAGTCTATGCACCATGAACAATATATATTTGCTCATTTTTGTCGTTGATTTAAATGGAACTCACCAGATTCTAAGTTTTACGCGTAGGATCATGGCCCCGATTTTTGTCGTTGATTTAAATGGAACTCACCAGATTCTAAGTTTTACGCGTAGGATCATGGCCCCGATGCAGAAAACAAGTCTATGCACTATGAACAATATATTTGCTCATTTTTGTCGTTGATTTAAATGGAACTCACCAGATTCTAAGTTTTACGCGTAGTACCATGGCCCCGATGCGGAAAACAAGTCTATGCACTATGAACAATATATATTTGCTCATTTTTGTCGTTGATTTAAATGGAATTCACCAGATTCTAAGTTTTACGCGTAGGACCATGGCCCCGATGCAGAAAACAAGTCTATGCACCATGAAAAATATATATTTGCTCATTTTTGTCGTTGATTTAAATGGAACTCATCAGATTCTAAGTTTTACGCGTAGGACCATGGCCCCGATGCAGAAAACAAGTCTATGCACCATGAACAATATATATTTGCTCATTTTTGTCGTTGATTTAAATGGAATTCACCAGATTCTAAGTTTTACGCGTAGGACCATGGCCCCGATGCAGAAAACAAGTCTATGCACCATGAAAAATATATATTTGCTCATTTTTGTCGTTGATTTAAATGGAACTCATCAGATTCTAAGTTTTACGTGTAGAACCATGGCCCCGATGCAGAAAACAAGTCTATGCACTATGAACAATATATATTTGCTCAATTTTGTCGTTGATTTAAATGGAACTCACCAGATTCTAAGTTTTACGCGTAGGACCATGGCCCCGATGCAGAAAACAAGTCTATGCACCATGAACAATATATATTTGCTCATTTTTGTCGTTGATTTAAATGGAACTCACCAGATTCTAAGTTTTACGCATAGGACCATGGCCTGATGCAGAAAACAAGTCTATGCACTATGAACAATATATATCTGCTCATTTTTGTCGTTGATTTAAATGGAACTCACCAGATTCTAAGTTTTACGCATAGGACCATGGCCCTGATGCAGAAAACAAGTCTATGCACTATGAACAATATATATCTGCTCATTTTTGTCGTTGATTTAAATGGAACTCATCAGATTCTAAGTTTTACGTGTAGAACCATGGCCCCGATGCAGAAAACAAGTCTATGCACTATGAACAATATATATTTGCTCAATTTTGTCGTTGATTTAAATGGAACTCACCAGATTCTAAGTTTTACGCGTAGGACCATGGCCCCGATGCAGAAAACAAGTCTATGCACCATGAACAATATATATTTGCTCATTTTTGTCGTTGATTTAAATGGAACTCACCAGATTCTAAGTTTTACGCATAGGACCATGGCCCTGATGCAGAAAACAAGTCTATGCACTATGAACAATATATATTTGCTCATTTTTGTCGTTGATTTAAATGGAACTCACCAGATTCTAAGTTTTACGCATAGGACCATGGCCCTGATGCAGAAAACAAGTCTATGCACTATGAACAATATATATCTGCTCATTTTTGTCGTTGATTTAAATGGAATTCACCAGATTCTAAGTTTTACGCGAAGGACCATGGCCCCCATGCAGAAAACAAGTCTATGCACCATGAACAATATATATTTGCTCATTTTTGTCTTTGATTTAAATGGAACTCACCAGATTCTAAGTTTTACGCGTAGGATCATGGCCCCGATGCAGAAAACAAGTCTATGCACTATGAACAATATATATTTGCTCATTTTTGTCGTTGATTTAAATGGAACTCACCAGACTCTAAGTTTTACGCGTAGGATCATGGCCCCGATGCAGAAAACAAGTCTATGCACTATGAACAATATATATTTGCTCATTTTTGTCTTTGATTTAAATGGAACTCACCAGATTCTAAGTTTTACGCGTAGGATCATGGCCCCGATGCAGAAAACAAGTCTATGCACTATGAACAATATATATTTGCTCATTTTTGTCTTTGATTTAAATGGAACTCACCAGATTCTAAGTTTTACGCGTAGGATCATGGCCCCGATGCAGAAAACAAGTCTATGCACTATGAACAATATATATTTGCTCATTTTTGTCGTTGATTTAAATGGAACTCACCAGACTCTAAGTTTTACGCGTAGGATCATGGCCCCGATGCAGAAAACAAGTCTATGCACTATGAACAATATATATTTGCTCAATATTGAATATGATTTAAATGGAACTCACCAGATTTAAAGTTTTACGCGTAGGATATGGCCCCGATGCAGAAAACAAGTCTATGCACTATGAACAATATATATTTGCTCATTTTTGTCGTTGATTTAAATGGAACTCACCACACTCTAAGTTTTACGCGTAGGATCATGGCCCCGATGCAGAAAACAAGTCTATGCACTATGAACAATATATATTTGCTCATTTTTGTCTTTGATTTAAATGGAATTCACCAGACTCTAAGTTTTACGCGTAGGATCATGGCCCCGATGCAGAAAACAAGTCTATGCACTATGAACAATATATATTTGCTCATTTTTGTCCTTGATTTAAATGGAACTCACCAGATTTTAAGTTTTACGCGTAGGACCATGGCCCCGATGCAGAAAACAAGTCTATGCACCATGAACAATATATATTTGCTCATTTTTGTCGTTGATTTAAATGGAACTCACCAGATTCTAAGTTTTACGCGTAGGATCATGGCCCCGATTTTTGTCGTTGATTTAAATGGAACTCACCAGATTCTAAGTTTTACGCGTAGGATCATGGCCCCGATGCAGAAAACAAGTCTATGCACAATGAACAATATATTTGCTCATTTTTGTCGTTGATTTAAATGGAACTCACCAGATTCTAAGTTTTACGCGTAGTACCATGGCCCCGATGCAGAAAACAAGTCTATGCACAATGAACAATATATATTTGCTCATTTTTGTCGTTGATTTAAATGGAATTCACCAGATTCTAAGTTTTACGCGTAGGACCATGGCCCCGATGCAGAAAACAAGTCTATGCACCATGAAAAATATATATTTGCTCATTTTTGTCGTTGATTTAAATGGAACTCATCAGATTCTAAGTTTTACGCGTAGGACCATGGCCCCGATGCAGAAAACAAGTCTATGCACCATGAACAATATATATTTGCTCATTTTTGTCGTTGATTTAAATGGAATTCACCAGATTCTAAGTTTTACGCGTAGGATCATGGCCCCGATGCAGAAACAAGTGTATGCACCATGAAAAATATATATTTGCTGATTTTTGTCGTTGATTTAAATGGAACTCATCAGATTCTAAGTTTTACGTGTAGAACCATGGCCCCGATGCAGAAAACAAGTCTATGCACTATGAACAATATATATTTGCTCAATTTTGTCGTTGATTTAAATGGAACTCACCAGATTCTAAGTTTTACGCGTAGGACCATGGCCCCGATGCAGAAAACAAGTCTATGCACCATGAACAATATATATTTGCTCATTTTTGTCGTTGATTTAAATGGAACTCACCAGATTCTAAGTTTTACGCATAGGACCATGGCCCTGATGCAGAAAACAAGTCTATGCACTATGAACAATATATATTTGCTCATTTTTGTCGTTGATTTAAATGGAATTCACCAGATTCTAAGTTTTACGCGTAGGACCATGGCCCCGATGCAGAAAACAAGTCTATGCACCATGAAAAATATATATTTGCTCATTTTTGTCGTTGATTTAAATGGAACTCATCAGATTCTAAGTTTTACGTGTAGAACCATGGCCCCGATGCAGAAAACAAGTCTATGCACTATGAACAATATATATTTGCTCAATTTTGTCGTTGATTTAAATGGAACTCACCAGATTCTAAGTTTTACGCGTAGGACCATGGCCCCGATGCAGAAAACAAGTCTATGCACCATGAACAATATATATTTGCTCATTTTTGTCGTTGATTTAAATGGAACTCACCAGATTCTAAGTTTTACGCATAGGACCATGGCCCTGATGCAGAAAACAAGTCTATGCACTATGAACAATATATATTTGCTCATTTTTGTCGTTGATTTAAATGGAACTCACCAGATTGACATGTGCAGCCTATTATTTTTTGTTTAAGCTCAAAATTTCACCCTTCTCACAGTCTAATGAATGAATGAATGAAGAATAAAAATTTCAAACGGAATGTAGGATATATATTTTCAGCTTGGTACTACGAAATACACTCCTAAAGCGTTCGCTGAAAAGCCTCTTATGATAAAAACCGCGCAATAGTTGTGGATTTTTAGATTTATATTGCCTACTACACCAAATCATAAGTGGCCGACGGTAGGCCTTCAATAGAACTGTTTCGAAAGAACCATATTTATAGATATTGGTAAAACATTCAAACGCTCGCTTTATTTTTTTATATTGTATTTTTTTATTTTATTTTTAGTATTAATAGTCGGATTTGTAATAAGAAATATCGTGTGTAAAGCTTTTCAATAAATAATATTATTTTAAATTCCATATCTACAATTATTCATACCTGGTCGTGACTAACAGAAAATCTGTCTTTGTGCTAATTTAGTAACGTCATGATAGGAACTGCAGCTTCTAATTTATTGTCTTTATTTATGTAGCGTAGACTAACAAGGTGTAAAATTTTATATTAGTAAACAAAATTTCGATCTTTAATTATAAGATGCTTCGGTCGGCGTCCGGCCAACTTCCGAGAAAATTGGACTTTAAATATTTTTTTCGAAAAAACTCAAAAACAAAAGTTCAGTAGGGAATTTCGTAGCTTAGCTAGGCAAAAAAAACTTCCATATAGTAAGTGCCGTAAGATATTATTCACAAACGAAAAACCGTCGGTGTCGCACCTTTAGCTTGAGCATAGCTACGACTAGTAAAAGGCACAGCTAAGTAACTATATGTTTGCTACAAAATACTACTATGGGTTAGCCTTCTTTTCTGTAAAGGGGTGTATTTAATACAGCAGTTTATCAGGCGACACTACCATTTCCCAGAAAAAAAATAAGTTTTCGCCTCAGTGCACAGTTTTAGTGTGGCCGTAACGCTGTGCGTTGCAAATAGGACCACTGGGGTTCGCTAACGAATTGAATGTGGAGAATGGCTAACACATTACATTAATCTGACCGCATTTAACGCAAAACATAAAACTATCACAAGGGCTGATACCATCGAAATTGAAATCATTAAGCTAACGAAAGTTTCATATTCGCATACATGGTAAACTTGATCTAATTGTGCGCATGTACTGCGATTTGTTTACCAGTTACGGCTACTTTCTTGATCTAATCTCTACAGAAATTATAAACATAGTCTGCTAAAGGACAGCTGTCCATCCCTGCCGAAACAACCTTTAGTACCCAAACACTAGCCGGGGTCCACGCCGAGGAACGTTGGTCTAAATTTTAAATTTCAACTTTGACTGAATGCCATTTCGATGTATTCCTTGCCTCTTGCTGTGAAAATGATCTATGATAAGGATTTACAGTGCAAAGGCACATTCTTGTTTATGGCCATAGCATACACTTTTCTAAGAAAATATAAAAATCACGGGTTCATGCCAAAACTTTCGAATACCGCGGCTCATTAAAACAGAATGTAAAATTTTTAGTACGAAGGCGTTCCGAGTATTGCTACAACGAAAACAGTCCCTCATAACAACACAAATGTCCTGCTTCTTTAAAATTTTCTATCGTTGCTCTAAGAATTTCCGCATAGCTAGATGTTTTTTTTCGAAATTATTTTTTCTTAAAAGTTTTTCTTAATCGTTGTTTCTCAAATTCTTTTTAAAATACAGCTTTGATGATAACAGCGGTGTGCCGGTAATTAAGATATTTAAAATACCTGTGCTAACCAGGTCGTCAGTGATGGCGATCTTACAGTGTATTAGTTAATGAAGGGATAATTTTGCATCTGTCTAACTTTCGATAAACAAATCTGTGCAAATGGTAGGATTTGGTCTGGGTTAGAGTAATTATTGTAAAACTTTTGGTGTATTTTTATCACATATTTAACTTCAAATTTGAACTAATACATTATTACAATTCGATCAAAGCCTTTAGTTATATTTAAGTGGTATTTACTCTTATTTTATGATATATCTTTATTACGCAAATAAATAATTTTGCGATATATTGTCAATATAATATTTAATTTACTGTTTTTCTTTCTTTCTGTAATATTTGTTATGCTTAATAAACGTAGGAACCATTTTATTTCATTTTAGTTTACTGTTAGCCAAATTGTACGAGGTATGATAAGATAATGTTCCGTTATTAATATACGTGCACGTAGGCGAATTTCACATACAGAAAAATGCCTTGTACAGCACTACGATATCGTCATACTAAAGTTAACTAAAAAATATTTTTTAATGTTTTCTAGAGCATAAGTTATTCAAAAATATGTCTTATTTCACCCAACCAGTATATACTTAATGTGTGATAATTACACTGACATCTCCAGCCTATTACAACTTCAAAGCCTGCAATATTACTTTTAGTAATAGCAAGAGTGCATTAGGGAAGCGTGACACTGCCCTGCACTCTAATGTTTAAGCCCGCGTTCTATGATTTGCGGCCTGACCTCCCAGTTTTTTCTGGGGTGGGCGGGTCGAAATACCCCGACCCCACCCCCAGTTTCTGGCGGGGGTAGATTGGACCCCACCATTTTCTGGGGTGGGGTTCCAGTTTCTGGCGAGGGTAGATTGGAACCCCACCATTTTTTGGGGTGGGGGTAAGTCGGATCCCCAATCTCTGGGGGGCGTCGGTTGAACCGAATTTAATGCAAAAGTAGAAAATCCAAATACCGTTTCTACGGCCATGTTTTTACATTGAGTCCGCTCTGATCATAGCCCATTTGCACTTGTAACCTATATAGTGGTCACATTGTATACGACCTCATCCAAGATCCGATGGAGCATACACAATTTTATCGGATTCGAGTCGGATGATGCGGTTTGAAATATGCATGCATAATACGCACAGTACACCGCGGTCAGGCAGAACAGAGGCCTACAAGTATCAGATTGGATTGTATCAGATGAATCGGGACCACGAATCAAACCGAATCGATGTGCAGTTAAGTATTCACAGTCTCATAATCGTTCGCACCTATTAATCCAATATCTGTTCTGTGTAGTCAGCAAATCATATTTTAGTGCGAATAAACTTCATCTCAGCAACAACACGAAAGATGCAACTTTCACTGCAAGTTGATAGATAATAATTGATCAAAAAACACGTTCTCTTTTGATAATTCTACTCATTGTTACTTGATATACGATGTTGATACATTATTAATAATGATGGTCCGATCCAACACATTCAAGATAAACTTTATTCATTGTGCCATTATATACTAATGATATGTGCGAATATTTTTACACATAAGTACACAGCGATGTTTTTTTGCGAGTTTTTAGGTAATGTTTAACAACTTCTCTGTTCCATTTAGGTTTCCTATAGTGCCCGCATTGTAACAGCCATGTTTAATTTTAAACTCACCGTGACACTGCACTGTAAAACTAATAAATGATCACGGTTGGCACTAAAAGGCTCCAGCTATTATACATATATTAATTAAGATATTTTCAAAAATAATGGAGATTATATTTTTGAAAAGATACACGAGCGATCATACGTTGGACCAGCCGGGATTCGAACCTGGATATCTAGCTTGCAAGACTATCGCGCTACCATTACACCACAGGCCCCGATCACAGCGTATTCAGCTAAGTTATATATGCTAGCGTAGTGAGATGCTACATTTTTATAAGTGATAGGCTACATATTTATATTTTTGTAATTATTGTAAAAAAAATTTAGCGATGAAACCATGTGACAATTAAATAGCTAGGGGCTCGCGTGGGTTCGCAGGTCACTGTTTTTAGCCCGCCGGGGTACTTGGGTACTTATAAATCATCTTCATCTGCAAATTTTGTCAATCAACTAAACACGTTTCATTATGCATATAAATATGTTTATATGTAGGCATTTTTAGCTGACCGACCGTCACTAGTCTTTGCTGCTTGTGGTGATTTCAGTATTTCATTCAGATTTCGCCCACCAAATATTTTAGCTCGTGCTTACGCAAAGGTAACTAACGACCATTGACTCAAGCAGCTATTATTAATTTATAATTTAAGATATAATATACTTATAGCATAGGTTGGTGCCTAACGGCTTAGAGGGTACATTGTTCCGCCGTGGCCGTGCGCATGAAGCACTGCAGAGGGTAATCAATAATTCTACTCTTTTTTCGCTGATATTTCTCGTAACCGATGTTACCCTTTTCGCATAATTTTTAATTTTGCTTAGGATTGACAAATACTGTGCGCGACATGGGGGGGGGGGGGTGCGAAGCCTAAGGGATGCGAAATATCGCTTGGAAGTGAAGTTCGACCTTTAGGAATGACCCCAGTAACCACCGATGGACACCAGTGACTTATAGGTATTTTTAGCATTAAAGTTTATTAGCTGTTTGTAATAATTATATAGTTATTAATAAACCCCATAACGTGCACAGGAATTTTATCCAAAATCTACATATCTACGGCTGGTACCGTTGGGCAACGCCGCAAATACAAACGCAAAGCCTAATGGATGCGAAATATCGCTTGGAAGTGAGGTTCGACCCTTAGGAATGACCCCAGTAACCACCGATGGACACCAGTGACTTATAGGTATTTTTAGCATTAAAGTTTATTAGCTGTTTGTAATAATTATATAGTTATTAATAAACCCCATAACGTGCACAGGAATTTTATCCAAAATCTACATATCTACGGCTGGTACCGTTGGGCAACGCCGCAAATACAAACGCAAAGCCTAATGGATGCGAAATATCGCTTGGAAGTGAGGTTCGACCGTTAGGAATGACCCCAGTAACCACCTATGGACACCAGTGACTTATAGGTATTTTTAGCATTAAAGTTTATAAGCTGTTTGTAATAATTAGTTATTAATAAACCCAATAACGTGCACACGAATTTTATCCAAAATCTACATATCTGCGGCTGGTACCGTTGGACAGCGCCGCAAATACAAACGGGAAGCCTAAGGGATGCGAAATATCGCTTGGAAGTGAGATTCGACCCTTAGGAATGACCCCAGTAACCATCGATGGACACCAGTGACTTATAGGTATTTGTAGCAATAAAGTTTATTAGCTGTTTGTAATAAATAGTTATTAATAAACCCAATAACGTGCACATGAATTTTATCCAAAATCTACATATCTGCGGCTGGTACCGTTGGACAACGCCGCAAATACAAACGGGAAGCCTAAGGGATGCGAAATATCGCTTGGAAGTGAGGTTCGACCCTTAGGAATGACCCCAGTAACCATCGATGGACACCAGTGACTTATAGGTATTTTAGCAATAAAGTTTATTAGCTGTTTGTAATAATTAGTTATTAATAAACCCCATAACGTGCACAGGAATTTTATCCAAAATCTACATATCTACGGCTGGTACCGTTGGACAACGCCGCAAATACAAACGCGAAGCCTAATGGATGCGAAATATCGCTTGGAAGTGAGGTTCGACCCTTAGGAATGACCCTAGTAACCACCGATGGACACCAGTGACTTATAGGTATTTTTAGCATTAAAGTTTATAAGCTGTTTGTAATAATTAGTTATTAATAAACCCAATAACGTGCACACGAATTTTATCCAAAATCTACATATCTGCGGCTGGTACCGTTGGGCAATGCCAAAAAATACAATATCAATAGGTCTATGCAATTTTGGATAGCTAAGTTATTTATTGATATAATAAAAAAATAGATAGGTCTATGCAATTTTGGATTGCTAAGTTATTTTTGGTAAAGTACAAAATCAATAATTATACATATTAGTAGCTGCTGTGAAATGTGCATCACGATGCTAGTCGGTCGAACTCAATATACTCGATACTGTCATCGACTTCTGGCCATACAACATAGAACGGACAAACTCGTAATAACGAGAGTGTCATCGACTTGTAGCCATAGAGCTGTTGAATTCGTTATAACGAGGATGTTATAGACTTCTAGCCATAGAACGGTTGAAATAGTTAAAACGAGGGTGTCATCGACTTCTAGCCATAGAACGGTTGAAAACGTTACAACGAGAGTGTCATTGACTTTTAGCCATAGTAATTTTGAACTCATTATAACGAGAGTGTCATCGACTTCTATCCATATAAAGGTAGAATTCGTTTTAACCACTGTCATCCATTTCTAGCCATAGAAGGTTGAACTCGTTATAACGTGAGTGTCATCGATTTCTCGCCATAGAACGGATGAACTCGTTATAACGAGAGTGTCATCGACTTCTAGTCGTTAAACTGTTGAACTCATTATAACAAGAGTGTCATTGAATTCTAGCCAAGGAACAGTTGAACTCGTTATAATGAAAGTGTCATCGACTTTAGCCATAGAACGGTCGAAGTGGTTATAACAAGAGCATCATCGACTTCTAGCCAAGGAACGGGTGAACTCGTTATAACGACAGTGTCATTGATATCTACACATAGAACGGTTGAAGTCGTATAACAAGACTGTCATTGACTTCTAGCAAAGGAACAGTTGAATTCGTTATAACGAGAGAGCCATCGACTTCTAGGCATAATAAAGACGGAACTCGTTATAACGAGAGTCATTGAGTTCTAGCTATATAA
>JASANE010028374.1:0-20653 GCA_030248225.1 Trileptium ribeirensis
TTGAAGTTTTGTCGACGGTGCGGTGCCGAGCGATTCTTTTCGTTTAATCGTATCGACAAATTCAGCAGGCATAAGCATAATTTTGCGAGCAGCCATGGTAGCGCAGAAAGAACAGTAGTAAGCAGAACAGGAAATAAAGCGCCTCCGCGTTGGAGAATTAATCGTTTTCGAGCGGTGCTCTTTAGCTCTGGATGAAGCAGACGTTTAATTACAGATCTGAATGGCCGTAATTTGCTTTTTTCTTTTTTATTCAAACGAACAACACCGCGGGCTATATTAAATAAACATGCAACAATAGCCGCAATAAGATCGTTATCAGCGTTCAAAATATTCGCCTTACGTAACTTAGAAGGACATTTAGTTAAAACACGAGACGTCGACATGCTTCCGCAATCGTTGCTTAGAATTTGGTGGCATTGTTCAAATCACCGATGGTATCCACACATGGTCTGCTTCGTCTTTAAATAATCCACCACGAACCCGAAGTGAAGACGGTGTCGTGGGTAGCGCGTCAATGATTATATAGCCCCACGGTTCATCTGTTGCTTTTTCATATGCATACGTGAGAAATTGTGGATTTCGTGGAAATATCTGCCTTGATATCATTGTGATTGCTGTCTCGTCTTGCGGTTGTGCCATACAGACAATATAATGTGCATTTGTTATAAATCCCGCATTTGAGATTCTTTGTGGCAAACATTTTGAGTAACATAACTGAGCAACGAAAATGATGGCTGAATTTGCAAAACAATTTGCTCAACAACCGATTATTGGCCATTTCGATATGTAAATCATCTAAAATCAACAGAGTATTATGTGTTGAGGTGAGAACATTGTCTTTTGTAGTTCGTGTTCGTCACAGCCTTCGCTTATCGACAAATTTTCAATGCCTCGTAATAACTCTCCATATATCGGTTGATAGACACCGTAGCAAATATGAATGTAATCCAGTGGTGTGCAAAAAATAGTCGTTCTTTCGTTTATTAGTTTCGTTATCCAATGAGTTTTACCACACCCACTAACACCCATTACAATCATCGTTGAAGGAAAATGAAGTCGGGTGTCAATTTTATATTCCAAACCCCCCACACCGCAAAGATACGGCTGCAACATTGCAATGATTTTGCTTGTAACCGTTGACGGCATTTATATAGTTTCTGTTTATTAGTTTCGTTATCCAATGAGTTTTACCACACCCACTAACACCCATTACAATCATCGTTGAAGGAAAATGAAGGCGGGTGTCAAATTCTACCCTATCCATAACGTTTTAGTATAGCAAAGATACGGCTGCAACATTGCAATGATTTTGCTTGTAACCGTTGACGGCATTTATATAGTTTCTGTTTGTACGCTTTGCACAGTATTTTCATCATTTTACTATCATAACTTTTGCGATCGATGTTGCTAAACGGTTGTAAAAACCGTTCAAACGTGCCAACGGTTTTCTTGTGCGCGCGACATATACAAAACGCTATGTATAAACACCATTGGCCATTGGAATATAGTGACTGAACGCATTTTGAATTGTACCAAAATTTACAGCAATTTCTACGCAAAAATGAATCAAATTGCGCACGAAATAGTTTTGGTTCAAATCCATATGAATCAAAAAAGTATCCTTCTTTTGCTGATGAAATCCAAAATAGCACCCAGTGCTGACCAGGCCCGCTATCGTTGTCTGTATTTGCAATTATAATAAGACCTTGACTGATAGTTTTATTCAAACGTGGTAACCTATTTGACGAATAAACACCTTTAAAAACAGCTTGGTCACAGTGTTACGTTCAAGGGCATGTGCAATTTCTAACGTATTCATAGTTTATTGGACTACGCAGAATAATCGGTAACTACATTACGATGTTGATCGATATATATATACACAATTATAGTACACGGCTAATCGATATCTTTAGAATCAAAAATCATATTCAAACTTAGTTCACCTTGACGCACCGGCAACCCATAACTTTCGCAACCTGTTTCGTCGGGAGTTATCGAATCCGTACAACACATAGCCGCCGCGCAAATAGTCGTCATACGTTATCTGATTCCCTGTGTTTCGTCCGTACATACCGCATGAATAAAAAATGCTCAAATATTCGCGGAGAGCATCGTTATCCCTCCATTTTGGTGTGTAAGCGATCGGTGGAACAATTTCGTTTTCGTTGTATAAAGATACAAACGATGGTGTTTTTGAAACGAAATTAAAAGGTGACTTTTCACAATTTCCATTAAACGCATCGCTTTCCACAATACCAATGACAACTGTACGCGGTAACGGTCCTCACGATATATTTTCACGATTGATTAGTGTACGGCCGCTGATATGTAGTATTTTGCCGAATGGTGACGAATCGACTCTGCCATTGCTGCAGCCATCGGTGGTGCTATCTGCACACGACGAACAAACAATGCAACTTCATCGAGTTCTAATTTTGGTACTGGCGTTGTCGCGGGATGTATTAGCCGAAAAGCGTTGGAGCTTTGATGTAACGCAATATCAACGCTAACACCGTTCGGCAAAAGTCTTGGCTGATTACCAATATTTGTCGATAGCCGGACAAACGCGACTACTCGCTTAGATGATGAAACAAGATTTCGTCGCGCCACGAATCCACTATTATCATCTTTCAGATGATCAAAATTGCCGGCTGTATCCGCGTAGAATAGCTCGGCACCGAGTTGTGTTGACTTTGCGTCGTGGTCGTAGTTTAACAACCGGTCGATATACGCGCGATACGGATAGTTGTCGGTAGTCGTTGTAATGACGGTGTCTTGTAGCTTGATATCGATTCGTTTGAACATGGCATGTCCGAAAAGATTTACAACAGCAATGTCATCGTAAGGCACGTCGTTTGCACCAATTACCGCCGACTGCACAACGTGAAACGCAACTTTAAGATTAAAAACGGGATCGAGAAATTGTTCCTCGTTTGGCGGTATGTGAAAACAAATCGGGCTAGTTTATTTCAAAGTTCCGCTTATTGGATGTATGTCCACCCATGTGCTTTCGACTATTGAAGTTTGTTGTGGTCGCGATGAAAATAAATCTAGCTCATTTTTTATAACTAAATCTGTTGTAGTAAAATTGCCGATACGACGTTTACCGCGACCGGTGGCCATGATGCTACTAACCAAAAATATTTGACGGATCAGCGTAATTTAAATGACTTGATGTACCGCGCGGGAAAGAGCGGCGCTGCAGGCGCCGCTTTTGAGTATTGTGAGCAACAACTGATTTGGTTTGCCGGCGACTAGTCTTGCTTTTATACTTTCGTCTTTTACCGCCACCAGTTTGTGGTTTTGACTGCCCAACGAATACGTTTCACTACAGTTGATGTTGCATTTTGGAGCAACGATTTTCCAATTTCCTTTGTCGCGACACCAGTCACAGGCGGTGCCGCATAGCGAACAAGCGGTAACAATACGCGAGACAGTGCAGTGAAAATTGAACCCAAACCGCCGTGCTCTTCTTGATATATTCTGCCGTTGAAACCCGGTAACGGTATTACATCGATGTTTTCGACCGTGACCGCTGTAATAATAGAAGTCGTCCATTTTATTAAACTTGACGACGAAACTGAAGTGTTACAATGACACAACCACTACCGTTTGCAAATGGCAGTGCAGCATTATCATCGGTATTTATACATATTTTGATTGTGCGAATAACTTGTCGAAATATTGGCACATAAAACGGTTTATCGTAACATCGCGATATAAAAGTCGATACAGGAACGTCGGTATCGATATTTTTGCGATCGATCACGACAATTCGAAGAAGCGGCGACTGTGTATCGCCAACAAGGCATGGTTTACATATATCGGAATAAACGTACATACAATTTATTCCGGCTGTAAAATCTGCACGATTAGGTGCAATGATGATTTCCGTCGAATCGTTGCTGTATTCGGCGCCGGGCACAAATCCAAGCAACAACGCAGCGCGTCCTTCAAACACAATTTCGGTTGGTTTCGTAGCGTGAACAACAAATTTTTCTTTCGATAAATCATAGGAAAATTTAACAACATCCGATATCGAGTGTTGTTTGATTCCATTCAGTACGTGTTTTGGCGTTGAATAATAGTCATCGGGAATCGAATTGTATACCCACGAATTGCTGTCAGTGGTTTTATATCGAAACGTTGTTTCTCGGCGTTGATAAACATTGAAAATTGTGGTCGGATAAACTATTTCGCACAGACCAACTTCCCAATCGTCGTCTTGTAAATGTAATGGAAAGTCTAATATCGATCGTCGTGAAGTTGGACATCTTGTTGGATGGAAAATCTTTCATGGCTACGTTACTGGGTAACGTGATGAAAAAATTATCGTTGCTAAACATTGTCGGATAATTTTATTTTCAATCCAAACAGCAATTATTTATACATTTTAGTAATAAACCAATAAAAACTGCAACTCTATTTATCGCTATTATCTTCGTTAGCAATCCATGCCGACGTAATTTGTTCTTTAAATTTTCTTTCCCAGCACGGATTCCACGCAAAATTTTTTGCAAAGTAGACGTTAAACAACGCTTCTGTTGCGTACCATTTAACGCCTTGTTGCTTTCCACAAGCACATCCGTTTTGATGTGCTGCACCGTATCGATTGACATTGGTGTCTATCGATCTACAACCCCAACAATTGTTGTGCATTAAATTTCGAATTTCTTCGATTATCGCTTGTTTTGTTAGGTCAATTTTTCGCCACATGTCAGCATATGTATGTGATTTATCTTGTGCCATCATGCATCAACTGATGATGATGTAGGTTGTGCGAGGTCTTTTATATAAGATTTGTATTCTTCACCGCCAGGAGGCAGTTGTATTTCTTGTAACTCTTCTCGGTAATATTCACCATTTAACTTTTCAATAAACATTGTTTGCAATTTGTATGTGACTGGATCGGAATTGCGTCGTTGCCATACTTCATAGCATTCCTCGGTCCACCCACGCTCTGTGCTCTTGGAAAATACATCGTGTCGAAGCGCAATTCGAACAATGTCACCCAATTCTAATTTGTCGTGTTTTGTTTTAGATGACTGTTTTGTTTTGCCTAATATTGTGTTTAGTTTGGTTGTGTTGACGTTGTCAACTTGATTTGGTGTCATACCGATTACTCTATGATAGCTGTTATTGTAAGATGATACAAACGATTGCAGTTTGTCTATGAAACGAAAGGTTTGAGTGTATGTAACATATAAAATTTTTCCACGCAATGTGCGAATAATTCGCTCGGCAAAACTAGCTTTATACGGATTGTTAGCCCAAAAATGTTTTATATTGTTACGCTTCAAGTAGCTGTCAAACTCTGCGCGAAATTCTGTTCCATAATCTGTGCGAACAATTTTTGGGGAAACCGCTGCTCTACTTTGAATAGTTTTAAACGCTTCAACAACGTTCTCGGAAAATTTTCGCCGCAAAGGCTCAATGTAAGCTTTTCTGCTGAAACAGTCGACAGCAATGAGCACATAACTAAAACCGCTATTTTGTTTCTTAACTTTCGTTATAAACATTAGATCCAAGTCCCATTGATCATTGATAGAATTTGCGACAACTTGGCGCGTTTTTATTTTGCTTAATTTAAGAGTTGTTTATGAAGTTGATGTGTTAGCTGTGTGTCGAGCCAACGCTTGACATCACGTCTTGTTATTGTACTGTTATGCTTTCGACACGCATGAAACAGTTTCTCTGCAGTTGAGTAGCTTCAGCATTATAATAAAGTGATTTTAACAAAAAAATTTTTATTTGTTGAATACATTTCAGATCTTCCATATCTAACAACAACAAATAATTTATTTTATTTATCAGCAATCACAACGTTTTGTTGGTTTCGTTTGTTGTAATCTTCTGGTTGTGTGCTGTTTTCAGCGACCGTATTGCTAAAGTCGTCGTGGAGTTTCATCAACAGCTTTCCAAGCCAATTTTTGCCGGTGAACTAAAATAAATAACAAGCGTTTACAAATATACTGAAATTCGAATCTCATGCATTTTGATTTTAAATTTATAGACGACACTAGCAATTACACGAGTCCGCAAAACTGCAAATATAATTACCTTCTCGACAGATGTTGCGTCATCGTGATTTATTGGAAAGCCACTGCCAAGAATAAGATCGTTGGAACTTGCGAAATCCAGCATTGCATCACCGGTATCGATCAACGTATCGCGAAGGTCCGGATGTTGAGAAAATTTTGATCGTAACGCAATTTTCAAGTGTTTAAGCATGGGTTTTTCCCATCCGTCTGGTAGATTTTGTGAAACTCGTGCCATTATTTCGTAACACTTTCGTGGAGAATACGTTTGCATCACCAAATTGCACAGCCTGGCCTCTTCATGAAAATAGCTTTGTGCGCTTCGAGGAGCAAGAATGCAAAATATCGACACGGAACAAGAAAAAGTGCAACTTGGCGGATTTGCATTCTTACCGGGTACCGTGTTCTGGAGGTATATACTTACGGAACAATAAGTCGTGCGACTTGGTGAGTTTGCATTCCTACCGGGTTCAGGTTACCAGGAAACACAATCCCAAGAGGCTGATAATACAACAGCGCCACAAAAGAAAACGAAGAACGAAAAGGGAAGAACTGATAGAGATAGATCTAAGCCCGCACGAAGAAATCGAGTACCCAGACGAAGAACTCGATTATGAGGAAGAATAAACGATACCAGGTAATACGCTAATCTTGGAAGAAATTACTGACGTGGGAGACGAACAGTTACCATTGGCAGTAGCAATAAGAAAACTAAAAGAAAAAGGTGAAAGACCGAACTGGATTGTATGAAATGGTCGAACCAATAGACCAAAAAGGCGTGACAAAGCAACACCAAGACGAAGAAACCAAAAAGTAACAAAGCATGAAGAAACATTCTAGATATCCGGAAGGTGAACCACGAAGAGCGAAACACAGTCGAACAAGTTCTTTTCGACGTCAGTCTATAGAATGTTGACGCGAAAACTCAGAATCCTCTGAGCGTGAGATGAAGTCTACAGAACAAAGACGTGAATAGTCGACAAAGATCGCGATATTCAGAAAGTTTGAATCAAAGATATGAGCCGAAATACTATTATTCGTCATCTTGCAGGGGTGAATAGTGGAGATTCGTGTTGCAGCGGTGAATAGTGGAGATTCGTGTTGCAGGGGTGAACGCATTTAAATTGTATCGGTGTGTATGATCGGCCATAAATCAGCAACGACTTAACCGATTTTCATAGTCTTGGGCTCATTCGAACCGACAATGAGTTTCCCATACCGGAAAACCTTCAAGTGCAAGCTATGAGCCTCCCTGGACGTCACGATAAAATTAGAAATTTTGGGTCGAAGAATCATAAAATGCCATACCCGTGCAACCATGGGTCCCATAGCAAAACCAACATTGGCATTGAATTTCCCATGCCCGACAAGTGCAAGTGAAACTTTTCAACCACCCGGTACATCATAACAAATTTTCAAATTTTGGGTCGAGGAATCACGAGGGTGCCATACCTCAAACCCCACAACTCCAAAACCTGAGCCCAAATCGAAAAACATCATTTATCATTGTATTATGAAACAGAACCAACCAGAGAAAAAATTCGAAAGTTAACATAAAAATTTCCTTTCCCGGTATTTCAGCTCCAAACAAGCGCATTTTGTCACTCAAGCCCAGCCGATAACCAAATCGGCTGACCATGGTCCCGAAAACAAGCGCTGTGTCAAATACTGGGCAATCAAACTATCAAGCGACAATAATAGTGGATCAGGTGCCTAAAAATAACCTTGCTTCCGTGTAGGGTACTAAAATGGGGTAAAGAAACACTCAGTTTGGCTTCTTACCCCGGAACCAAACCTCAAATCAAAAACGCTCGAGGGTGTGCACGGTAAAATGGCTATGCCGGTTCTAATGAGCATGTAACCCACGTGAGTCCTACTTGGAAATTTAGAGCTCTCTCAAATTAGTCTGACAGGGGTAGAAGACTTGTTTGTGTTTTCGGTATTGGGTACAAATGAGGGACTCAATTCCAATAATGTGCATGTAATACTCCACTGTTTATTGTACCATATGAAGAAACATAAAATATTCATAGATGATACACCAACATTAGATATGTTAACACTGGATAATACCACTTTACACCGATTGCAACAATACACATAAACGTACAAACGTAATGTTGATCACCGATTGTAGCAGCTGAGGCCCTATGCTACGCTACAAGGCTTTAAATAAACTTAGATCTGGGAACCAAGACCTAGAAATTTCTCTAAAGCCAGGTTCCTATAGTTAAGAGTTAAAAATTCTAAGAATATAAAATTTCGTTCTCTAACTTAACATAAAATTTTCTCGATAGCAATTCTTTTTTTATGAAATTCTCCGAATTCCTAACTCACAACAAACTTCGGAAAGTCCAGCAGAAACACACTTGCATTTCCGCTAACGTTAGTGTAATGGTTAAGGCACGCGGGTCTTACACTCAAATCCGATAGATAACTAAACCCATGGCCCCTGCACACAAATTTTGAATATTTTAATTGGTTTAAACTCTCTTGATCTTAACAATTTCAAGAAATAATAAAATTCTTAAGGCCAGAAATGACGGAGGGGATGAGGCCCGTAAATCCTTAACGGGTAGGCCAGTTGTGGCCAAATTTAAGTGGATAATCTACAGCGTACCCTATGGCATTTCGCGTCAAAATCTGGCTATGCCGAAGCCATCCCCCTGTTCAATTTAACACGATATGCGTGGCGCCAACACATCTTGCCTACCGTAGTGAGAATTTTAATATTTCGAAATATATAACTGATTCCAACATTATTTTTTACACATAATACACATCTATATACGTACAACCTATACAAATTATATATATCAGGGAATAATCGGAACCGGATCTGTCCATTTAAACCGGATCCTTAATCGTGACCGGAACCTGGTCTTCGAAATTTATATATAGTAAAACAGATGTAGGAAGAAATTACGTTATAGTGGATTTAAAATGCATTAAAAATAACATTTACATTAAACTCAATGTATGGCGATGGCATTATTGCCTTTCTGAAACTTTAAAGAGACTGAGGAAGCTAATAATGTTTATTTATTGATCAATATGTCGGTTTTTTAAAAAACCCAGAGCAAAAAATGCCGTCCACTATACACCATTGCATATACTGTGTCAAATTCAGTGTGCTTACAAAGCATGGAGCGTAGAATAAACACCTTCGCTCTGTCCCCAGTCGCCTGCCTTTACTACACATTCGTTTGTTACATGTTGTTCTGTAGGAAACTTGAAATTTTTGGTTTGTGTGATTCTAAGAGAAATTAATGGATAGAAAGCAATTTTCTGATCAGTGGTAAGAGACAGTATTTAGCCTAGTATTCGTACATGATAACTTTCTGATCAGAATGCTCAGACAAACTGTTATACTGCTCGCACAGTTTCAATAAATATAGCTCAATACGAAAAACACAGCTTCTGGCTGCGTTGCAGATAACGTTAGTTTAATTCAATTTAGCCTGCTTTACAAAGTTTACAAGCGCACTGGCTGGTACTTGACGCAATTTGTTAGCCAAGCATGCGCTAAATACTACGTAAGCCATACTCTGTTACCCAGGTGGACCGGTTTAATTCGAACGTAACCCGCAGATTTCTGAATGTGTAAAATACCTGTTACAAGCATCAACCTGGTTCCGATTTGTTAACAAATTCCTGCAGGTTATTACCTATGACAAATTCCTACTGAAATTATGTGCCCTACTTTCGTTTCAGACGGCAAATTGCTGCTTGGTTGTATTAGAGCTTGATCGTTGTAAATATAATATATATATTACATATTTTTGGATCAGAGATGAAGCAAAAATGTGGAAAATCTCATATAAAAATTTTAAACCGGAATTGCGTCTCCGGTATGGTTTTTACCATTTGCCGGAACACGATTTTCACCGGAACCAGAATTTCGGTTACTCCCTGATATATGTACAGCTTATACAAACAAGGCGTAAGAACAAACATTTCACATACATATTATAGGCGTAATCTATACTCGATGGTGCACGAGTAAACAATTCTGATACACACGGACCATAGTACAACCTAGCTTTCATAATGTAACCGGTTTTTAGCCGATTCTCATAAGATTTCTCCCATAATAGATTTTATATGGAACTACGTGACAGAGGCGCGGACTAAAACGACAACATCCCGCGGATTGCTGACACAGATATTTCCTTGCCCGGTGTCTTCCGAAATTATCAGAAACACATAAATAAGGGAAACAATTTCGCTCATGTGATGTGAAGTTTAGGGCTTCGGCCCGTCGTGTTTGGGGTTCACGACTTAATACGTCCCCCGGCTTCACATTATGGAATTTGTTCCCAAGCCAATATATACCTCGTTACAAGGGCAAGAACGGTTAAGTCGTTACTGATTTATGGCCGATCACATGCACACTTGTGCTGTATGGTATGATATCCACTTATCGACTATTGCTATCAACGTATGTTATCGATAGCTGATTAGCTGTACACGCAAAAGGCGTAGGCTTCGCTACGCTCCGCACTCTCGATAGAGTTACTAGCGTAGGGGTTTCAGCGGATCCTTTTCTCATATTATCAAGTCACATCTGATATCAAACACATTTAAGAATGATTATTGAATTAACATGATTTCAACAATGAATTTCCAAAAAATGTGTAAAACCCGAATGAAAAACTGTTTTAAAGAGATCTCTGAAAAAATACTGTTACATTTTGTGTTCTGTTCTCGAAAGAGGGATTTGTGGGTTCTCTTGCAGAACCCGCGACACAGTATCAATCAGTCTATAACTAAGACAAATTTGATATTTTCTGTTAGTTAATACCACACTTTATATTCCCCAGCTCCTCTGGGGGAATCACATCTAAGTACTTCCTATTCTCCCAGCTGAGACCCCTAGGTATAATTTTAGTAGTTTGGAAAAGATAACAACCGTATGTCTAATACCGCGCGCAAAAGAATCAGAGCCAAATTGCGCAGCCTACACTCAATGCGTGAAGTGTGCGTTCACTGCGATATACGTAAGCAAGATACATACGGGAGGATATTTATCATACTGGGGGACCGTAAAACTCCAAGGCAACCCATGTGGACCATTAATTTAATAAAGTGTTTTTCCATATGATAGATTTAAAGTCTACAATATTTAGGGGGTATTACATAAGTAGTAGAACTTTTGAACGGAATGTTTTCAAATTCACTTAACTCTTGTTTTAGATTAAAATCTGTGTAATCAACGTAATCAAGGATAGTGTCCTCTAAACTAATATGGCTTTAAATATTAAACTTTTATCGTCATTGCAAGAGTATTTTAAGCCGTCAATAGCTACTGTATTATCCCAAGGTAATACAAATGGTGCCGACAATACTAACAACAACGCTACGACGAATAACTCTGGTTATTATGGGTTATCAATTTCTCCCGCACGGCGAGATTTAACGGCAATCAATGCGAAATTTTTCAAGGAATATTCTGAGCCACCGCAGGTTATTGGCCTACAGACAACAGAGTTGTTCAAAGGCAGTGATGCATCGTACGACGCAGAAGTAGTCAATCGTGGCGTCTCAGACGAAGGATCAGTCAACGGACACTGTTCTTCTACATTGTCGCCAGTTTTGCAATTCCCATCGACCTCTGATGCTCGGGAGAAAGCTGGTCGCCAACATCGCCCCAAATTTATTAAACGAGTGTCGTTTGCGGATGCTAAGGAAGGTCGGGCGCTTGTGTCAAGTTATCACGATGCAAGAGTTCCGTTTCAGTGCTCTCCCGAAAGTAAGGTTGGCGTGCTAATTTATTTTCTGTTTCATGATTCCATGTTCGAACTGTATCACTAAACAAGCAAATCAATATTTCAGTAACATTACAGTTGGTTTTTAATAAAATTTTAGGGAAAAATGTTACTCCCGAAGGAAACAAAAATGCATTGTATATAATTAAAAATTTTCATGCTTGGATTATCTTTAGTTTATTTATCCCTAGTTGGTAATTTGTGGGTATAACGCGATCATGTCACACCAAGCTAGTTTTGGACTTTACATCACCACAGTGTATCATTAGAACGTAGTGGAGATTGTGTGTTGTAGGGGTAAAATCTTTCAAATTTCGCGCGGGCGTGTGTGTGCGTGCGTGCGTCGTCGAGTTTCATGACCTGGGGCTCATTCGAACCGACATAGTCGATATACATCCCCGAGCGTTTTTGATTAGGGGTCTGGTTACAGGGACAGGGGTTAATATGTTTTTTGCCTCATTTTCGTACTCTTCACGGAAGCAAGGTTATTTTTATCTTAACTTTCGAATTTTTTTCTCTGGATGGTTTTATTTCACAGTAAAATGATAAATGCCGATGCCTTTTTCTTGTTTTTCGATTAAGGTTCCGGTTCATAGGTTTGAGGCATGGCGTCCCAATGGTGCCTCGACGCAAAATTTGAAAATTTGTTCTGACCTTCCGTAATTGGGCGGTTGATAAGTATTAACAGGGAGTTTTTGGGCATGGCAAACTAATTGCTGGTTTTGCTCTGTGACCCATGGTTCTATGGGTTCGGGGTATGACGCTCCATCGTTCGGGGTCAGAGGTCAAAATGAGTGTTTTTCACCCCATTGTAGTACTCTTCAAGGAAGCAAGCTTGTTTTTATCTTAACTTTCCAATTTTTTCTCTGTCTGGCTGTGTTTCATAGTAAAATCATAAATGCCGATGCCTCTTTTTTGTTTTTCGATTAAGGCTCTGGCTCTAGAGTTATGGGATTTGAGGTATGGTGTCCCAGTGGTTCCCCGACCCAAAATTCGAAAATTTGGTCTAACGTCCTGGATGGCTGAAAAGTTTCGCTTGAGGTTTTCGGGAAAGGGAAACTGGCAACGGTGGCCAACCTGTACTTGGGAGTTTTCGTGTGTATGGCAAACTCATTGCTGGTATTGATTTTGCGCCGTGATCCATGGTTCTATGGGTACATGGGTATGCCATGATCAAATTACTAATTGAATTCGAGTGAACAGAATACGTTGGCAGAATACGTGAACATACGTTGGCTATCAAAAGAGGCGAGCGTAACTATGACTCATCACTCACGGCTTATATAATGCTGCACCTGCGTACTGTGTGTAGGCTTTGTTTGTGTGTGCTTTCTACAACAGACTTCGGGGGATTGTTCTCACCACTCGAATTCTGGCTCGCAAGCGAGCTTCACTAGTTTTACTGTTATGTCCTAAGAGGCTGATAGTTTACGCTTGGAGTTTTTGTGGCATGGGAAACTTATTGCCGGTGTTAGTTTTGTTGTAAGTTCTGCGGTATTGTGTGATACCGATATATAGCATGTCGACGTATGCGAGAGCTGATTGGCCGTGCACGCAAGAGGCCTATGCTTTACAACGTTCTACAATCTAGATAGAGTTACTAGTTCTATCAACAATGCTGTTTGGGGTGACATAATCTGGAAAAACCTTAAAGCAATGGCATAAGCGCTATCTGATATAAAAATATCAAAATTTTTCAAACTATATATAATATATACAGCAATACGAATACATATACATCGGGATCTAAGTAGTTGAATTCTGAGTGTAGTGACTGGAACGAGAGTAGCAAAAAATTCGCTTTGGCCAGAGTAATAAGTTTCTACGTCCACTTTAGCGTTTTTTGGGTGACACAGATAACCCGACTTCGGCCTTGCGGATTTGCTCGAGCTATGGTTTATTTGAAAGCTTAAATTGTCCATCTGTGTCCTTTAGTTAGACGCGAAAACGGACTCCAACTATCGGTATGTAAAGGTGGCGCAAGTGGGCTTGGGTCAGTTAAAAATGGCGTACAAAACATATTCATTGTATCTCTACAAATAGCCATTTGTGGCCTTTGGCTAGACACGAAAACAGATTCCAACTCTTTCGGCCCCTATAAGTGGGTCAAATGGGCTCGGGGTGGGGCAAAATAGGGCCCGACAAAACATGCTATGTATTATATCTCGATAACTGATATCTTAGCTAAATTGACTGATTTTGGAGGGCAAAAATGTCTATACGGCAGTACATTATACCATGCTTTGCAAGATGGCTCTTTTACCATGCAGGATCTGGGTCAAGAGGGTTTTTAAACGGGCTTATGATACCCAAAATACTCCCAAACGGCACAATATCTCCGCATTCGGTGGAACTTGTGAGATTTGTTGGTCTCATTTTGAAGCGAATTCATCTTCTACATAGCGCCATACTGTTGTCATTATTTCCCTGCAAGGCTCAGTCAAAATGGCGCTTTCAATGGGCTCATGGGATCCAAAATACACGAAAATCACAATAAACTGCAACCTGCAAGCTGGAGCTGTATTGTTGTTATATATCATTCTGTACACTTCATGCTCTAAGTAGTTGCACATCATTGTCCCGAAAACATGAACAAATTGGGCACTCTAGTAATTTTGTGAGTACCATTTTGACTACATGCAAATATTATATACTCATTATAGCCCTAAAATTGGGATACCGACTTTTCCGGGGTTCAAAAATGCTATTTTCGTGTCTGGTTGGCCCACACTGCGAATTAGGTTCGTTAAAAAGTAAACATGGTCAAATTAGACACTCTAGTGGCTTCGTGAGCACTATTTTGGCTATCTACATTACCTCTAAAATAGGACTAGTGACAAAGTTTCCGGCGATACCTATAGTAGACATTGGTATTAAACGAATCTTCTTTCGTGGTTTAGCAGGGGGGCTGTGTCAAACAGTACCCATGTCATGCACTCCCTGATAAGGTTCCACTCGTTTGCTACGTCATGTATAGCAGAGTCCTCCAAGGCAGCGAACATTCTGTTGTTCGGTTCCATATATAAATAGATAAAGCGAAAAATAGGAATTCTCAAATGATATTAGTACATCTGGTAAATAACGAAAACTTATTGTGCGATTTGCGAATATACGCAAAATTTTTCACTAATCGATGCGAAAAATTGTTCGCCAAAAACTAAGCTATTCAAAATTTTTATTCGGAAACTTCTTGCGAAGTGTTCTTGAATTTTCACGAACGATTTTATTTCTGTCCTTAACTTTTAGTGTTTTTTGCAAAAATGAGTTCTAGCTATAATATATGTTGCCTTTAGGTATCAATCAACATAAAATTGTTTCTGCTTACGTGGCTTCCTGCAAACAAAACAACATTAATCCATTATTGAAGGTTGAAAAACAGATAGGGGTAAATTGTATTTATTTTTGTTTGACTTTATTTATATGAAGCAGTTGCTTTTGGTGTCACCTTATAAACATCGTTGATAGAGCAGCTTCTAATAATTATTTCGGCCAAAAATTTCATGTAGCTAGCTTTAACATGCCTAAGTATTGTGTCGCTGTCTGAACGTGCTTTTTTTATAAAGCGCACGCTATTTCTTTTCATCTCTGTTCTATAAAAAATACATAGTATAAGCGTAAAAAGCACTTGCTGTGTAGGAAAGAACTACAGGCTTGCAATTATTGAAAGACTGCATTTTAAAAATAATTTTCATAATCTTTAACTTTTTTCTGAAAAATCAGAGAGCGTCACTGACATGTTTTCTGAAAACGGCGCCTACTTTTGTACTAAAGTATAGACTCAATTCAATTTCCGCAATATTTTACTCTTAAATATTTTCTTAAAATTGGTGGTTCTAAGCTTATTAATTAGCATCAGTTAGACAAAATAGTTGAATCGCATCGAGCGGAGTTTCCTCAAATAGCGTCTAATAGGGAAAATATTGATGGATTGAGACGGGGCGAGCGAAGCGAACATAGATTCCACCTATAGCTTTGGCTAACGCCAAAAACTGTAAAAATTTCTTTTTGTTTGTCTGTAGAGATCACAATTGGATTTATCTACACAAATGTTTTTATTTGATCATAAATTGTGCCTATTTGTGCCCTTTGATTAGGCGCTAAACCTGCCGAGCATGTCAACACGGGTCAGTGGCCACATTTTTTGAAATTTGTCCGTCAGTAAATCTCTTTTTGTATCTATATCTCCAGATAGAAGCTTCGAACAGAGACCGACATAATCTTCTCATGGAGAGCTACAACTGATGTTCAATTTTTGTTAGATCTACCATTTTTGAGCTATGAGTTAAAATTTAAAAAATACCCCATAAAAGTGAAAATTTCAAAATTTTTACAAAGTAAATACTTTGCTTGCTGGAGTGAACTATGGTATTATAGGGTTACTTAAACCGTTAAACAAGTTGGTATCATTGTTTTAATACCATATTGGTATTATAAACTTTGCGGGACTATGTTGTAGCAAAACTTGGTAAATTTTGGCACCAAAAATACTCAGGTTTCGCCACTTCCAAGATACGTTGGTATATATTTGTTGCTTTCCAATATATATTGGTTGCTAAATACGATAAAAGCAATAGTTTGTACGTGGTATGTATCAAATAGGGCAGCATACATTTAAAGTTTATTATACCAAATAGTTTATGTATTATAAACGAACAAAGAAAAAACGTTGTTGATCATCATAAATATAGTAAATATTTACAAAAAGGCTAACCATCATTTCTGAGACGTTTGGAAGAAACCGGAGTATAACCATAGAATCTTTCTATTGAACCACTGCGAACAACAACACGATTGCCCCGTAAGCTTGAGCTACGATTCCTCTGATTAACACCAGAATCATCTTTCCCAGACATGGTTGTAGTTTAAAAAATCTAAAACTATCATAAAAAATGATGAGTATAGGTACTTGATGAAAAAATAATAATTATAATAATAATAATATTAATAATAATAATCATAATAATAATAATAAAATTAATAATAATAATATCAATAATTAATAATAATAATAATAATAATAATATAGAATAATAAAGAATAATAGAATAAAAAAGAAATAATATAATATTAAAATTTATTTAATAAATCTTTAATTTTAAAAGTTGGTTATAAAATAAAATTTTAATAATAATAATAATAACAGGTACCCAAGGTCTCTGCACTCCATACCTTTAATAAGAGCGAATTTATCAAAACAAATTGCAGGAGTGAGCTCCCACACTACGTCAAAGCTGGGCGGTTAGTAAAAGCGTTTGATTAAGTATATAACGAGTACCCAGGTGTCAAGGTCACCCTTGGCACAGACCTTTAGGGTTTTGACGTGGGAGAAATCACTAATCAGATAGAAATACTCAGACATGCATGATATCACTTCAAAAGTTCGCTTATAGCAATTTAACTTAAAGCCGCATGTCATTAGAGAACGTCGACGAAATACATTTTGTTGTGTGAATTTGTAATGTCCATACATGCAAAAATCCAAGTATTGGTACCTTAACCACAGATAAAAATTATATTCGCTCATATAATCTATTAATTCAGTAAAGGATTAGTCAACAAAACACTCAACAACTAATTCAAAAAAATTTTTTTAAATAATATGTTCAACGTTAACAATTAACAATTCATTGAACAATTTAGCATGTAACAAAATTATTGTTTTACCAGTACTGAATAAATTCAGCAACTTCACGCCATTTTTCATGTATCATGTAGTACCGAAACCGTTCACCTTTATATTCCAGTTCATAACCCTCTTTATTAGAAGAAGAAACCACATTAACCTCTATGTCCCTTTTTTCTTTCAAAGTTTTCTTACAAGAAAGCAGATATTTTTTAACACAATTACGTCGGACTTCATCATGTTTATCAATATGGATGCCTTTAAGATTAGATCTAGTGCCTGACTGGTTACTTATTTGTTCCGTTGTATATTGTATTGTTTTAGTGTGCCACGAACCGATAGACATTTGAAAACATACTCTTTTTTATGAAGGTAACGATGATGGGATGAGGTTGTTGATTTGATTTTTGGCGGTAGATACAGGAAATGTCATCTGGGGTGAAGGTTTTGCCGAATTTCGATGCGAGAACGTTTAGGATTTCCAAGACTTTATTCAAGAGAGCAGCTGTGTCCTTCTTGTTGTTCATTGGATTTTGAAGCTAAACAATGTTATAAATAAATCTTTTAAAAAACCATTAAATAAAGCTATTCTTAAGAATGAACATGAGAGACCAATTATAGCGCTATGCAGACCCCGCAGGGTGAAATAAAATTAATTAAGAAACTTTTATAACAGCAATTAATAAAATGTCATACCTCAGCGAAAGAGCCTATGTATGACTTATCAAATACCCACCTCAGCCGAAGCCTACGGTGAGTAGTTCAAAAACCATGCTTCTGATATCACATACGGCATGGCAAGTCAATAGATCAGAGATCTTAATTAAAGGGAATTTAGCTAAAAATTAATATATATACATTTAACCGAAATCTATGATAAATGATGAATAAATGCGAAAAAATTTTAATAAAAAAAAATATAAAAAAAAATAATAATAAAAAAAAAAAAAAAAAAAAAAAAAAAAATAAAATAAATAATAATAATAATAATAATAAATAATAAATGATAATAATAATAATAATAATAATAATAATAATAATAATAATAATAATAATAATAATTAATAAGGAATAATAATAATTAATGATAAATGAAAAAGGTTAAATTAATGATTAATAAATATAATAAAATAAAATAAATTAAATAAATATATATAAAATAATAAAATAAGATAAAATAATAAAATAAATAATAAAATAAAATAAAATAATAAAATAAAATAGTAAAATAAAATAAAATAAAAAAATAATAAAAAAATATAAAATAAATAAATAAATTAATTAAGTAAATAAATAATTAATAAAATAAGATAATAATAAATAATAAGTAGTACAGTAGGGTATTGGATATTATGTTAAAAACCAATATAAATTGTAAAAAAAATTTTATAGTAGAAGTAGGAAAAATATTAGATTTTATATTTAATATTTATATAAATACACTATTAATCTACCTCCAAATTGTCAATTTTGATATTGGCCGCACGGCTACGTTGATCAAGATCGTGTACTTTGTCCTCCAGCTTAATAATGCGTTTTATAGTATCGTCATGTAATGTATGGACGTCTCTCATTACACGTGCCGCCATACCATCAATATGATTAACGAGTCGATCTTCAGTAGAATTCAACATAGATATTAGCTCCTCACGAACATTCATTGCTTCATCATCTTCCCCTGTAATAATGAAAAAAATAAAAATAAAAATGAAATGTAATTTCGTTAGACAAAAAATTTAATGTTTCTGCAAAATCTATTGCTATATCCGCGATTAAGAAGAGTAGTAATTAATTTGCGACAAGATTCCAAGAATGAGGATTTTGAATTACAAATTCGAGCATATCTAATTATTTGACTTTTTACAATACCTTTATAAACAGAAATTGAGAGATTGCTATCATAATATGGAAATGAATTAACGGTAAAACTGAAATCCTCTCTTTTGTCATATAAACTAACTTTACCTATACCATCACTTATATCAATTTTTAAATCAGTTATAAATGTAATTGACAAAGCAGATCAAAATTACTCTTTTAATTGTAAATATTACTATATATATTCAAATTACGCAGAACTTAACAATTTAAAAAATGTCACTGGTGATAAAAAGTCTATGGATTGATATCCCACTAACAAGCATAAAATTATTAATCGTATAAGAGATTATACATCTAGATGTAATATTTTTCCTGAAAATACTAATTCACTTCCACTTATAGTACTTTTACCGAAAATTTCAATAAGAATCCTGATAAAATTTTCGTACTATTATCAGTAGTTTTAATTCAGTAAATAAACCTCTTTCCTGTACAGTTGGTAAGGCTCTTAAAGCTATACAAACCAGAATGATGAGATATTGTAATACAATATATCAATATTCGAATATCAATCCCCTTTTGGATCATCAATAATAATGATGCAATTATTAATTGATAATTCTTATTATAACAAAAGACATAAATTAAAAAATATTAATACCTATGATTTTACAACACTATATACTACTCTTGAACATAAAGATATTTATGATAATATGCATAAACTATTTGTTAGAGCTTTTGGGAAGTCCGACAACTATTTTATAAAAATAAATAAATATCATAAAGCTTTCTTGATTTATTCATCAACTAAGAAAGATGATTTAATACTCAAAGAAGAATTGATTGATATGCTAAGTACTCGGTAATAGATACATATTCTACATTTGGTAGATAATTTATCGACAAAAGATAGGAATTCCTATGGGAACAGATACAGCGCCTTATTTGTGCAACTTACAATTGTTCATGTATGAACTGGAATTCATGCTATATACTTTGAAATTTGATTTTGCTAAATGTTTTAGATTGCGTAACTGCTTCGATATATACGATATAACAATAATTAACGATGAAGGACTGTTTGACACGGTTTATAAAGAAATATATCCTGATTCTTTGGTTTTGTGTAAAGTCAATGAAAATGATAAATCGGCTAACGTCCTTGATTTAAAAATTGATATAAGTGATGGTATAGGTAAAGTTAGTTTGTATGACAAAAAGAGAGGATTTCAAATTCACCGTTAATTCATTTCCATATTACGATAGCAATCTCTCAATTTCTGTTTATAAAGGTATTGTAAAAAGTCAAATAATTAGATATGCTCGAATTTGTAATTCAAAATCCTCATTCTTGGAAAATTGTCGCAAATTAATTACTACTCTTCTTAATCGCGGAT